>CAJVPJ010000054.1:0-53621 GCA_910592205.1 Paraglomus occultum
TAGGAATATGTATAGTAAACTTTTTCCGTAGAGTTAGCTGGAAAGTATAATAAAGGAAAATCTGTAAATTATTAAAAGTCTTTCCTAATAAGGAAACCCTCCATAAATGCAAAACCCCCATAAATGCAACGCAACGCTCGGTCCCGAGGTGTTGCATTTAGGGAGGTGTCACTGTATTTGCAATATAACTAAACGATTTGGTATACATCACATGATATTAACTTATTAATTTTATTGGGCAGTTTTTGCGTTACATTGCATCGAAAAAATTGATTGGTGTACACCATACTAAGAGACAACGCGTTGCCAATGTCTAAATTTAGGAAAGGTAGCAATATCGATATACAGTCCCCCCCCCAAAAAATAGCAGTCTAATCAATGCAATTTGCATAAAGCTTTTACCGTTATTCACAATAAGGAATTGTATTTGAAATATGAAAGCTGAAACTTCTTCTGAAATGGCAGGTTTTTGTTATCTACTGTATACAGATATTAATATTGTCGTGTCAACGGTCACGGGAGAGCGTATGACTATCAACACGGTTTGAGATTTCGCTAGGCCCTCGAAAGTGCGTGGCTCACCTCAGCGATAGCTAAAAATATAACCAACCTTTTTCCCGTTCTACTAGCTGCACTAGGTCATAGACACTAAACCTATATAAATAGTTATTCTCGAGTCTTTTGGGTTTCTTTTAATGCCTTGAAACACACATATTAATATACTCTTTTACTAACAAATGGTATCCTAAATCCTAACCCAAATTCCTAAAAAAAGGCTAAAAATTATCCCCCAAAAAATTTTATAATTTTCATACTACATATGTAGTTGGGTATAATAGGAAATAACGCGCGTTATAAAAATAATAATTAAGGATTGTATTTGCCACTCAGTCAATCGCGGGCCAAGTATTACGATCGACCTTTCCGCACCACTAATTGACATGGACTTAAAAGTGTCTTTACAGCCAGCAAATCCTTCGCTAATATAATATTAAATGCGCATTGAACAAGATGTTTTAGCTCTTTTAGTCCATAATCAAGATATTGGAGGCTGAGAAGAAGGTCAATCGTGTAGACTATTACAACAGCTTTCCATGTCCTCAAAAAGCTGTTCCTACCTTGGCTAGAGTTGGCGATGACTCGGCGCTAAACCAATTTATGAGGAACATATTTCTAGTCATTCATACCAGATTACAAATCTATCAAAAGGTGAGCACTAATGTATCAGCAATAGGAGAAAATGGATCACTTTTGGCTATATGATTGAGGCTTTCGACCAGTGTTAAGCTCATATATACAAAACATGCATTCGTCAATAGTAATTAACAGTCTTAAAAGGATATTTCAAGTACGTCCCGGAGTAGCGATATGTAATTGTCTTTGACGTAAGTTTCTGACGCAGATTGAACTCGCTTTTATCATGTTTTTGGCAATTACTGAAAAAACCGCAGTAAAGTTGTGCGCTAAGCGATACTGAGGGCTTCGTTCGCCCTATAACAATATGGTGACGGATTAAAGCGAAATCGGATTAAAACGAAATTTTGGGGTCTTTTGGGTTTCCTTTTAATGCCTTGAAACCCACATATACTCTTTTACTAACAAATGGTATCCTAAATCCTAACCCAAATTCCCAAAAAAAGACTAAAAATTATCCACCCAAAAATTTTATAGTTTTCATACTAAAATAGAAAAAATTTCGGTTTAATCCGATTTCGTTTTAATCTGTCACAATTATTACCGCTGCGAAGGAGTGCGCTTTCTGTCATATTCTATCACAAATTTGGAATACACTACCAAGTATATGGTAATGACTTCAAAATATACCATTAATTATTACTACAGCGTCCTCAACGCTGAAAGGTGTCATCACGACTAAATGTATTGCCCTATAATTAGAGCACTGGTTGACACGTGAATATAAAGACTGACGTAACACACGAGATTTTGAAAATTAGGGTGATATACGATTATTTATTACATGATATTCAAGAGACCTGAATTCACTGAAAACTGATCTCTGTTTGGCCCTTCCTCTCTTCGTCCTCTTTCTATATATGTATATGTATATTGATTTTTAATTATTAACTCTTCTGCTGAATCCCGGTAACATCATGAATCACAGAACGACCTTCCGTTATACAGCTGACTGAGACTCCGATTTTTGTGTCATTATAATGGATTAATAAATTCTGATGACGATACCCTAGACGTATGGGCAGTACCACGCATCAAAATAATTGTTGCAGCAAGTACAGTAAATACAATAGCATGCCCTATAATCGTAGCCGTCAATTTATAACATTGTACAACTTTCCAAAATTTATGCCGAGCAGATTCATATACACCTTGCGCCAGCATACGAGGAGCAGACAATGAATTCAGCGTCGTAACGGTCTGCGTACGTTTGGCGCGTTTGTTCGGAGAATCTTTTTTCCATGAACGATGCATCGCGGCTTTGGACTCTTCTACACGCATTACGAATATAAGTAGAAAAAATGCCGTCAATAAAAAAAGGAAACCATAAGATATATGAGCAAAAATATAGTTAAAATCTTTAAAATCTTACTAGGCCGTTTTCTGGAGTTATCGGTTGATATATTCAATGCATAATACTTGGAAACAGACTGAGCTATCATCTTGTCCTGTTTACTCAGGAACTCTGGTTGATCCATCTCGCTAGTGAAATGAGCACCAATTGTAGTGATACATTTGGTGGAGTATTTGTCCGCTATCTTAGCCTTAAGCATTTTTGCGTGTTCTCTTGACGTTATCCTGTGGTTGTTGTCCCCGGTTGATCGTCGAACCTCAATAACTACCAATATACCAACTCTGGAAGAGAGAACCAAAAGCCCTATGCAACCTTTCTCATCGATATCTCGTCTATCTTCAGTCTGCAGATCAACATCATAAACAAATTCAAATCCATAAAACCATTTCTTCATATTTCTGATTACATCTGTCATCAGGGCCAATTCTGCATTTCCGCTTGATAAAGGCTCGTCAACAAGTTTCTTTAGTTTCAAGACAGCCATCTTCTGTTGTTCAGTGAATATCTGTAGCAGTGATGTCATTTTAATGCTAGCAACGTCGAGCGTATAATCTATTAGACTTGAAGATGTTTCGACTTTCCACTTGTAGACATAGGTAGATGTCGAAGAGTTATATTCTACAGAAACAAAGTCCGAGTGGAAAGTCCGTAAAGTGTCATGAATCCGAACGCTCCAAGTATCCTGATGGCATAACGACTTAGTATTGCAGGAAACTTTTAATGTATCCTGTCCATTCTGCACAGCTTGCAAAAATAATTCGCACAAGCGCAACGCGAGGTTTTGTTCGTCGAAATGAGAAAGACCCCAGCTTTCTTCCCAACGAGGATTGTTACAGCGAGTACATTTGCACCCCCACTCCATTCTAATGTTGTATCGATATAATACACACAATTTACAGCAAAAGGCTAAGTACAGACAGGTCTTCAGCAGATTATGCAGAATATGTTTCTATACCATTAAAGAGATTGTGCTATGCCTGTAAAATGAAGCGCGAGCGCCAGAGTGGGGAGTTGGGAATATATGTGCGAAGAGAACTTTCTTATCACGAGTTTTCGGGCCTGACTTACAAGCAGCAGGTTAAATGACACAGAAACTTCGCTTATATCTGTCCATTGTAGATGTCTCCATCATTGTTTCATACTAACTAGTAAGGCGTTTCTTTGTGTCGGGTAACTTGTGTATCGTTGCATTTTGGACATTTGCCTACGAGTTGCACAAAACTCTGTTATTTTGGTAACAACAATAGTGCGAGAATACTAATGGAGTCATTTAAGGCAGCCTTTAGGGTTACATCTATCTCTCGTAGTATGTGTTCGATTTCTATTCACCGAAGGGCGCGCATCAAGAGTTTCGAAGTCAAATTTGGAAATCAGACCATTCGTGTTGGACAAATAACGTCTCATATAAGGAAACGCATAAACGCAGCGCCTGCTAGACAGAGTGTACATGCTGATACCGAGTCAATTTAATTCCGCTTGAAATGGAGGAAAAGGCCAACAGCAAAGGTTTCAATGAAATATTGCTAACACTTGTGCATGTGTTGCGAAAACCGTCGATATGGAAATTCTCGGTTTTGGCGAGAGACAGGAAAGATTGAAATCATTACTCTTATAGTCGGCAAAATAATGGACTAAATAGGAAGAGCATACATTAATATGAAATATAAAGCTGTTATTATCTGTATTATTGCAGAACAGTTATTATTATTATCATTGATATTAATATCACGTTTGTCGTCGGCCCGATTCGAAATAGGAACATTCTCTAATATCACTATACATATGTTGTGTGATAATAGCGAAACAAAATGTGACGGGGCCTGAACGTATATTTTTTGTAGCATATGAGCAACAAAACACATAGTTCAAATAAATGCCAGGTTTGGCTTTGCATACCGCTATTTTAATTTGTCAAAATACAGTAATTCAACTTCTTTTAAGCATGATTTTATATGGGGCAGAGTGAAAATTCAGTTATTATTATGTGACATAAATGGATGTGGTAATAGTAATTAATGTTTCAGTATCACAGCTTAAGCTGTAACTTATACATGAATTTATGTAAATTACAGTTTTAAAATCACTTAAAATTATAATATGTTTAATATAGGATTATCTCTATAAAAAAATATTAAGATAAACTAATACTAATTTACATTAAATCCACCATTAATATGGGGCATACTGCAACAAAACCAGACAAAGTGAACATTTGATAAATGAGAGGCTGATTATGATGTGGCTGTAAAATTGACCAGTGTGACTGATGACGTTTTGAAAAGTAATAATGGTGCTCATCATAACTTATGGACTTGTTAATATTAATTTTAATGTTCACTTTATCATACTAATACTAATTACAATACCAGAATGTGATAAATATATATATAATAATAAACCATAACATGATTAATATAGGATTGTCCCTATTACCTATATTAAAATTATCAATATGAAGCTAATTTATATTAATATTTATATTAAATCCACTATGGAACGAAAGAATGACAGCACTATTAGAAGCATTTTAAAAAAGAAACAAGGAGAGAAAATTGCTCCATATATTTTTAAAAAGAAAAACTAAATAGTAATTTGAACTGATAAGATATAAAAATATTTATTATGAATAACTAAAATAATAATAATAAACCAAAGTAACCTATTGTGATGCTGAATACCAAAACTTTGCTGATTACAATGGCAGTTTAAAAAATCTCTGAAGAACTCAGCAACATAAACAGAGTCTATAGAAAGTAGCTGAAAAATACAATGAGAATTAGTTAGCAAACTTAATAAACCTCTAGTACTAAACTAGGCCAGCCAGTTTGGATTAGAGAGTATTTAGGACGAAAACAATTTTACTCTCAAAATAAATTACCTGTTGTATTAAATCTAATCATTGAAGAAATGGTAGACATTCAACAACTGGCATATTAATATAAGGAATTAGCTGAAATTGCTGATTGTCAAGAACATATAAATGGTTTGAAAAAAAAAGAGAAAAATAGTTAGCTAACCTTCAAGAGGCCTTAAACACCAAGATTCCTGACATTCAAGAATTGCAAGAAAAAGAAAAAAAAATTAAAGAAATACTTGCTAAAAGAATTAAGGAACGGCGAGAAAGACAAGAGGATTATTTAAACCTTGAGCCTTCACCTCCCTTTCCCAAAAAACAAACCAGAATCAAACTTTTAGCTAATAGAATTAAGACTCAATTCCAGCAAGTGGTAAAATTTCCCTTATTTAGAGAGAAGCCAATTAATAATCCTTTTTCCATTTACAGAACTTTACTTATATATTATAACCCATTTGTTCTTTTAAAAAGACAATCAGTTGTTTTGAATATTTAAACTGGCTTTGGACAAGTAATGTCTTTAGACTCATCTCTTACTCTGACAAATGCACAAACGTTTTGGTAAAGATACTCTTGCTTTTTGTAATTTAAAGGAGGAGGGTTAGTATTATAATGGAAAAAAAATTAATTCTTTTGGTAATTTCAAAAATAAGAAATACTTGCTTTTCTGGTTTCAATAGATTAAATTCAGTAAAAGCACCATTAGCAACCATTTGAGCTTTGACAATTCCAGGATTAGCTGCTTTCAAAAAGAAAATGCTGATATTTTTGCAAGCCACTTAATTTTTTAAAGAAAATTCCCAACACAGAATTGAGATCTAAGCTTTTCTGTCATAACGCTGAGCTGTTCAATCCAGTTGTATTCACAACTTCAACAATATTGTTCACACAATTTACCGTTGTTTGCGATATAATTTCTTAACCAATCCAAAACTACCATCACACTTGAATTTAGTATGTCCATGAAATTTAATTCAATACTTTCATAATAACTGCAAATTACAGGTATAATCAAATAGTAGCATTGTTTTTATTCTGTCCTCCCGCATTGTCACAAGTAATCTTTAAGTACTTTTTACTTTATTCAATCTCTTAATTCCATCGAATACCATGCATATTAGGTCCTTTGCCAATAATTTCGTCTTTATCGAGAACATAATTAATTTGTTCGCGTACTGCTTCATCTTGAATACCAAATAAATGCACTTTACGCGGACTAAGATATAGATCTTACTTACTTGTTGATCGGAATGGGGCATATGAACGTTTTGTACTCAATCGTAACTGTAATGAGCAACGCTACAATAATCAGTTTTACCTCTTTTTATAAACTGCCCATCTACTAATGTTTTTGTTCTTCTGTTAGCTTCGTATTTTTGTTGTACTAATTTCGCTTAACTAGATGTTCTTTGAGTTTTTTAATAATCTTTCGCTCCTTCCTTGCGAGCATTGTACATACTTGAAATTCAGATTAGTGGCACCACAGAAACATTTCATTTTATTAAACGCCAATTTAATCGTTATTCGCATTATACACTGCTGAAACAACTCTCAGGGCGAGAGATTTTGCTTCTAATTTACTTGTGTACAAAGCGCGCGCCATAAGTCAACAGACTTATTCCATGTATTTGGAAAGCTGTCGAGCGCTAACTGATCAGTTTTCGATATACTGGCTAAGGCAGGTTGTTCCGTTATTATTTCATTTTTCGCATAGTTTCTGGTGCGCCAATTTTTTCTGGAATGGACATACGCTTTTTATGTCGCATATGATATACTAATTTATGAAAAAATATATAATATTTTTTGATAATAGAAATAAGCGGATTTAAATGTTTTGCAAGATCGGAACGTATACTTTTTATAGAAATGTCGCTTTTAGTAGATATAATTTCGTCAGTCTTTAAACTTTTCCATAATTTGTCTAACGGGATTACTATAAAGTCTTCGTAATTTAACTAATTACCATGAAATATTTCGTATAATTTACCTACTTTCTGATATAATATGTCTCGTGCTATTTGATAGCGTTTTTATAAGCACGGCGATATGCAACTCCACGAGCGCGCATCCTTTCAGCGGAGATACCGTTCAACTCGTTTATGTATTTTTCGAGCCATTTTTCGGCTTAGTTTGAAATATTTATTTATTAGTTTATACTTCTCAGCGGCGAGAGCCTCCTCGCTCTACGAGTCTGACTCTTCAAGGTGTATAAGTTTAGCCTCCTTACTCCGCGACTCAGAAGATGATGGTTCATATCTTTTGTCATACATAATAAAACGAGCACGAAGTCCGTCTCGAAGAGATCTAATTCTTTTCCAAGTTCATTATTAAGTCAGCAAATTCTATTCGGTCTCCTTTTGTTAGGCATACTTTTTGCCGTATAAATCGAAATCCATATCGGCCTTAACTACTACGTAGCTGAAACGCTCGTCTGGATCGGGAATTTTATCTTCACGAATTTTTTTGCATCGTTCCATGAAGCGCTGAACAGATTGGTTCTGTACATTTGGTTTCCACGTATCAGTTTTAATAAACTGATTGTATTCCCACTGCTTAGGTTTCATTATAACTTCTTTGATAATGTTTTCTGAAGCGAATTTTCATTATCGATTTCCATAGCTTTCCACATAATTTTCTCGCCAATAATTTTAAAAACCTCAGACTTTCACAGTATCGATTCCTCTAATAAAAAGCTTCTTGGGTTTAAAATTCGGAACACCTATATGAGGGATTCCAAAATAATTTTTCTTCCCAGTCAAGCAAACAGGAAATAATACCTCTTCATAAGCCCATTTTAAAGTTGCTCGGCCTTTAATTTAAGATAGATATTTACTTCATTGCGTAATTTCCCCATTATACTCAGTAATTTTAATCATTTCAGTCCAATATTCTTGTTTGCTACTCTCACCTTTATTATAGGCTAAATCGCATTTTTCATAATAACAATCCGGAGCGATAAGATACAAAGAATCTGTGTCTCCATGCTTAATCTTGTAGCCTTTTGTCCCTATGTAATCTGCCCTGCTGATGTAACGCTACCAGCAAGTTCACGAAGAAATAATGGAGAAAGAGTGTCCCCTGTTTCGCCGTAAAATGAATTCATATACAATTTCGTTTCGAATCTAATCAATTATATTCAAAGCAAATGGAATTGTATTCTGACTTTTCGGATACTGATAAAGCTTCTTTAGTCTCATTTATTCCTTTTTCTTTGCAAGTACGGCGAGCCGTGTTTTCATTTCATTTCGTTTACTCAGAAGATCTTCCAACACTACTGGATATAAACCCTTCTTGTTCATGTCGTACTGACCATGCGCGCAGTGTTCGACCATTAAAAGGAAATTCGATTTTATGAAGAATTCTGTTTTCTTTCATGAGGGTGTCCGCTTCTTCAGATTATAAAGTTATTTCGGGTGGAAAAATTATAGTTCATAATAATGCTCAAACCAGTAACGGGGCGTTTATTTTCTAGGCCTTTGTCTGGAGGAAATACGTACGGTAAGCACCAGGAAAATTACCTGATTCTGGCCTTTCGAACATAATCATACTAATTAGAATATCTCGTTTCCAAGCTTCAGCGCCTAGGAGATTACGAACTTTCGTACCTCCGGCATAGTAATGTGAATCAAACAATAATACAAACGCAACAGAAGCCACTTCCGTTTATGATGTTCTTCAATCATAAGACGCTGACAAGATATTGATCAACGAGACTGCAATTTTGCACATGTTTTCCTTAGTTTCGGACGTGGTAGTTTTATTTGCTTTGCTCGTAGTATTTTCTCATGTCTTTCAGAACGTGGACAAAGTTTTTTACAACATGCTATTACATCGATTGGAACGCAACCTGGAATTTTGAGGAAAACCGATTTTTTAAAATTTATCTCTGGAGAGATTGTAATTTCGATACCTTCCCCCGATTCTTTATTTTGTTGTTATCTGTGAAACCGAGCATTCCGTGCCCCTTGTCTTCCTTTCTCGAAGTTTTTGCCCATAATTTCTCACTACGGAAGGAATCTTTATTAAAAGGTTCGCCTAACCCGCCATAGTAGTTCCAACGGATATCTGTATTTCGACGTGGATTCCGGACATTTGCCCTCCATTATAAGTGAGTTCGATATCGGGAGCTAGTGCTCCCTAGCATAACGCAAATGCTTTTAACAAAATTTTCTCATTTTTTACAAACGATTGTAATCCAATTCGGATTTGATGTCATTTCGATCGTGTGTAATAAATGAAGAAGGATAAGTTTTACATAATATTGAGAGATCGTCTACAAGCTGGAGATTATTGATAGATATGTAGAAAGCATGTGAACAAAGTGGTGAACTAGCGTTGTATATTGTATTCATATTGGTTAACAGACTCCATCCGGAAAGCGATATTCTGTATTCTCTGGCAACTTTTCTATATAATACGCGCATCTATCGTCTGAGGCAGTCTCCAGCTTATGTTTTAGAATGATTTGTAGAGCAATTTTTCTTTGAAAGGTAAATACGAAGATACGACATGATATCCACGAATAGGAAACGCTTTTACATGTTCTATCCGAACCTTACTTATGTCTACAGTTTTTCCATCATAATCTTTTTCGCTAGTGAAAAACTTTCTTATGTCCGCCTCAAACATAGCCATATTTTTATTATCGGGAACACGGATGGCAAAGAAAAACCTTAATACCGGTAATCGTCACTACTGCTTTCTACCGTTTATGAGTGGGCCATAGAGCTGTAAAACGTAATGGGGGTTTGGTTTATATACTCGTTCGATTCCTCTATATAGCAACAGTGTCTTGCATTTCGGTGGTGTTTTGGGTATCCATTTTTATATTATTCGAGAGAAAATAATTCAAAATGAAAATTACTTTCGAAATATATTATTCGGGAGAAAAATGTTATTTTTGAAGTAAACAAACTACTGTATCATTCGACAAGGATATCAATTTTTGTCAGGCCAAGTGAATCGAGCAACTTTATCCTGAATATTTGCCTTTATTCCAAATAAAAGACTCTTGATCATTGTAGGTGTGTAGATTTCTTATTTAGCATTTTGAATCTGTTAGACAAAGTCAACCAGTAAACAATGGTAACAATAACTTTGCATTAATGTCATTTCAAACGTTAGAAGGCGCTTAATTTTAATCCAACATATCATATGATTTTTAATGTCTCTAACTGCAAAAAAGTAAAACCTAACAAGTCGCTCAAGATCGCCGTCACTGCGGTCATATGTCTAGTAAGAGAAATTCACATCACCAAAGGGACTAATCAATTAAAGTTTATAACAACTATGAGATTCTAGGTGGATGTAATATCATAAGGTTTTCAACAATTGTATTGAGAAGTAGCAAAATAAGGAAGTGGCAACAAACTTTCAGCATCCACATAGAACAATTTTCGAGAAATTTTGTGCGCATATGGTGATGGTATGCTTGGTCTTTTCTAGTCTTGAACTTCAACCTGGTTTGTTATCTTTCGAATTGAAACGTCAACCACGGTTTCGTTGATTATGTTATTTGGTATATCGTTGAATTTCAATTTTAAGTACGCGATCATTCAAGTTTTATCATCACTTTATCGTTTTATCATCACCTTACATTTATTCGAGTTTTATCATCATCTTACTTTATTCACGCGTACAATTAAAACCGTCTAGTCTCGCCCGCAAGCGCCTTGCGCAAGATTCGGGTACAATTTCACATTCACCGTTCTATTCAAATTTTACGTTCTTTTTTTCTCATTGGATTTTTTCTCGCTGCTTTGCAATCTGTATAAGGCGGAGTTGATGGCAAGGATATTTCCGGCCAGCGTGTCGTCGAATCATCAAAGAATCACGCGAGTTCTGTCTGCTTCTGATACGGTCTCGTTCCTGATTGGACGGCGATGCAATATACAGTATATGTAACCGGTAGCACAAGGCGTATTAATTAATATGTTTATAATAGACTTGACCATATTCATTTAAAACACCTTCGCATCTCCAGCATGGAAGCAAGAAGAAAAGACAAAGATAGATATAGAAGTAAGGTTGGATTCTTACATGTATAACACAGTAATGAAGTCTATCTAACTTGTATATAGGCCCCAGCAGTCAAGCAAGCAATAGACAGCACGATCGTCATCCACAGTCACGTCGTGATCGTACGTATACTGCAATACGTCATTCTTCGTCACTACGTGATTCGTCTGCTCCACGCTCTTCCCGTGTAAGTAGAAGTGATTGGGATACTACTCCGGTACGATCTGTTTATAGATCCACGCCAAGGTCACTTGTCGGAGGCTTGACTCCAAGAAAAGGTAAATTTTACAAATTTGCTATGACGTCAGACGTCCATCTGTTACGGTATATAACTATGCTATTATTTGTTGTTACAGACTCTCATCCACTGAGCAGTGTCAGGTGGGATTATCCTACTCCACGAGTTTCATCTACAGGTTACGATGAGATGGATATTGAGCCACCAAAACGTAGTGAATGGGACGATGATGAGCCCAGCGAATGGGATCTGAGAAGATGGGAAGAAGAACAGAGACAATTAGATCGGGATTGGTATAATCTTGAGGAATCAGCTGGTGTACGTGAAGAACTCTGTATATTGGATAGTCGCATAATCATTGTATTTGCTATCTCATATATCACCTTTCTTACTTATTGTTCGAATTAACAGGCAATAGATGATATGCATAATCCCTTTGCGGGTTATGGTGATATCACTCAGAAGAAGGAGGAAGAGTTAGCGGCGAAACAAATAAAAAAGTTGTCGGCGAGGCAAGAACAATATAATAGAGATAATGAACTATGGGAGACGAATCGTATGCTTACATCTGGAATAGCTCAACGTAAGGCTGTCGATTTGGATTTTGAAGATGACTTGGAGGTATTTTATTGTGTCGTCATAGTCCGTCGTCTTGTTTACGCATATTCAACTAATCTTTATGTTTTATATGTTTTATAGTCAAGAATTCATTTGTTAGTCCACGACTTAAAACCACCGTTTCTTGATGGTCGTGTGGTATTTACCAAACAATTGGAGGCCGTGCAGCCAGTTAAAGATCCTACATCCAACATGGCTGTATTCTCAAGAAAAGGGAGTCAACTAGTCAAGGAGAAGAGAGAACAAATTGAGAGACAAAAGGCATTTATATAATTTTAAGTTCAAATATGTGTTACGTATAATTTTTGTCATAAAATATGAATCTGAGTCTCTGCTTCATATTATTCCTAGGCTGCAAGGAAAAATGTAGAACTTGCTGGCACAGCTTTAGGAAACATAATGGGGATAAAATCATCCGAAGATTCTAACCCTCCACCCGATCAATCAGCCCAAAATGGGGAGCCTGAGAATCCCAAAGGCGACTCCCAGTTTGCTTCCCATCTTAAACAGTCAGAAGCCGTAAGCTCATTTGCTAGATCAAAAACTCTTCGCGAACAGCGGGAATTTCTCCCAGCTTTTGCTGTCCGTGAAGAACTACTTCGTGTGATAAGAGATAACCAGGTGGTAGTAGTAGTCGGTGAAACAGGTTCCGGCAAAACAACACAATTGACGCAGTATCTCCACGAAGATGGATATAGCAAATACGGGATAATAGGCTGTACTCAACCGCGTCGTGTGGCAGCTATGTCAGTAGCTAAGCGTGTTAGTGAAGAGATGGAATGCAGGCTAGGCACTACTGTTGGATATGCCATTCGATTCGAAGATTGTACGTCAGAACTGACTGTGATCAAGTACATGACTGATGGAGTAATGCTTCGTGAGTCACTGAAGGAGCCCGATCTCGATAATTATAGTGCTATAATTATGGATGAGGCTCACGAGAGATCATTACAGACTGACGTATTGATGGGATTACTTAGGAAAGTTATTTCTAGACGGAGAGATATGAAGTTGATAATAACGTCAGCTACAATGAATGCAGAGAAATTTTCTCATTTCTTTGGCAATTGTCCCACTTTTACTATTCCGGGTAGGACATTCCCAGTAGATGTTATGTTTAGCAAAACACCGTGCGAAGATTATGTAGATGCTGCGGTAAAACAGATACTAGCTATTCATCTAGGTCATCCGTCTGGTGACATTCTTGTATTTATGACAGGGCAAGAGGATATCGAGATAACCTGTCAAGTTACCGCTGAGCGGCTAGCACAACTAGAGGACCCTCCTCCGCTTGCCATTCTGCCAATATACTCTCAAATGCCTGCTGATCTACAGGCAAAAATCTTTGAAAAGGCTCCAAACAACGCTCGCAAGGTCATCGTCGCGACGAATATTGCCGAAACATCACTCACTGTAGACGGTATAATGTATGTAGTGGACACTGGATACAATAAACTAAAAGTATTCAATCCTAAGATCGGGATGGACTCATTGCAGATTACACCTATAAGCCAGGCTAATGCTAATCAGAGATCAGGACGTGCAGGACGTACTGGGGCGGGTACTTGCTATCGGCTGTATACTGAGCAAGCATATCTTCATGAAATGTTTGTGAATACTATTCCAGAAATACAGAGAACCAATTTGGCAAATGTTGTTCTGCTATTGAAATCTTTGGGCGTGAAGAACTTACTGGATTTTGATTTTATGGATCCGCCACCACAGGTATGAACGAGGGGAATGGAATGGGGGAAGAAGGGTTTATAATCTCGCTTAACTTTATGTGCGGGTTAGTCTATAAGAAGATAATTTAATGTATTTAAACAATTACCTTAGGAAAACATCCTAAATTCAATGTATCAACTGTGGGTTCTTGGTGCTTTAGATAATACAGGAGAGCTTACCCCATTGGGTAGAAAAATGGTTGAGTTTCCATTGGATCCTTCTCTTTCTAAAATGCTAATAGTGGCCGACGAATTGGGCTGTACAGCTGAAATACTGGTAAGTAGTTTGGTGATTACGTTTATGCATTATTACAAAATTTTATTATATACTATACATATAAATTCGCTCATCAATCAATATTACCAATATCTTTATCAGACAATTGTGTCCATGTTATCTGTTCCGTCGGTATTTTATCGTCCCAAAGAACGCATAGAACAAAGTGACGCTGCGAGGGAAAAGTTCTTTGTACCAGAGAGCGATCACCTCACCCTACTTCACGTTTATACGCAATGGAAATCTCATAGGTATGTAGAGAGTTCCTTTTGTTATCTGCTAGAAGGAAATATTAGTAATAGACACACCAATATCATAAACCGCTATATGAATTAGCTTGTTTCCCTTCAATACAATTAATTGTTCAGCATCTTCCTTTTTGCCTTAAATGACCTGTGCATCAGTTATCGTGACGATTGGTGCACAAAACATTTTATCCATGCTAAAGCAATGCGTAAAGCACAAGAAGTCCGATCGCAACTGTTGGATATAATGAAGGCCGAAAAAATGCCGTACACTTCGTGCGGTACTAATTGGGATGTAGTTAGGAAGTGTATATGTTCAGCATATTTCCACCAAGCAGCAAGAATCAAAGGCATTGGAGAATATGTTAATTGTCGTACTGGTATGCCCTGCCATTTACATCCGACAAGTGCTTTGTACGGGTTAGGATACACGCCCGATTATATTGTGTATCACGAATTGGTCATGACATCCAAGGAGTATATGCAGTGCGTTACTGCCGTGGATCCATATTGGCTGGCTGAGATGGGGTAAGTAGACTCATGAGTATTATTGATACATGAACTACATACATTTGCGTGTGGTTGTGTGTTTTATTTTTTAATACGCGTATATTAACTGATTTCTAACCTTATGCAGGCCAATTTTTTATTCAATTAAAGAAAAAAACTTTAGCATAAGGCAATAATAAAATTAATAATAATGACATCAATCACTTTACAACTTCATTGTCGCTGCTAACTTATAATTACTTTAAGTAAACGTTCCATAAGTCACAATGTTTTAAAAGTCAGGTGTTGTTTTCTCATTTGTATAGAAATATCACTTCCCTCGCTCTAGTGTTACGCACTTGCGAGACACCTTCAGCAACCAGAAATTCTGTTATTGAGTACTTTAAACCAAATTGGCTCCGTCCTCTCAATTTCCGTTTTACTTTTAAGTAAGATTCTCTCTAAGTTGACCTACTTGACGCACATCATCTACTGTATGGTGAGGCGAAGCAGATTTTTGCGTTCCCACAGGCGATATTAACAATGCCATGATGCTGTATATAACACAAATAACATGTACGAAGCATGGCCATAATGGATCTGTAAGATACGGGGTAGGAATGTATCTGGGTGGAGAAAATTTTATACCAATATGCTTCTGTCGTCCTGGATATGGATTACGGTTGGAGGGAGGATACAATAAGGACGCTGTAATTTGAATTTGAAATTTTTAATATAACCTTGATTTCCCTTATCAAATCAACGCATAAACGACATCGTGATGCACTTTAGCACTTCCATACATGTTGCGTATCATTTATTGGAAACTGTATGATAAATCCTGCAGGGAATTTGGGTTGCATCACACAACAAAAACCAGACTTCGTTGTTGGAAACCTTATAGGAGCGTATAGCTTCGTGCCTATGCAATAGAGTCGAAATCAAAGAGAATCATGCGACACCACGATTATAGAATGATGTGTACAACATCGTGGAGAAACAAGCGTCTGCAAAGGGTCGCTCTTAACGACTCAGGACGGTTTCATCCAAACAACAGTGAAAATTGGCGCGATAGTACGCTAAGTGATAATACGTCAAGAACCAGTCTGTGGAGTCACATATTTTACACTCTAGATTTCGACTCAATTCTACGCCCGGAAAGCGTTTAATTCATACCATCTTTGCTGAATGAACTGTCTATGTGCTGATTAGGGCAACCACGTATAAACGAAAGTCGTTGAGCTAGATTCGAATGTTGTGCTTTGTTATAATGGGATATGGGGAGAATGATTGGCTATCTTTTTCTAACGAAGACTTCCGTTGGCTAACTGAGATTCCATGTTTAGTCGTCAAAATTTTTTACCATGTAGTTTATCATAATTAGTTGAGATGACAATTTGGTAGCGAATTCGAGTTGCTAGTTGAATTATTGTTCTTTTTATTGTAGTTCACAGATCCCCCGTAATGAATGTTACTAAACGATCTGTTCGTTCGCTCTTTCCCATGAACTGATTATACTAATATATAAGAAATAATGAATAAATAGGAATCTAGATGTCTTGATAATATTATGTATAATGTTGGAATCTCATGATGATATAACAACCCGCGGTGGTGAAATCGTCGTCAAATCATCTGGCTTGTCACCTCCCGGCATTCTGTCTTGCCTCAAACTACTGGATGATCCAAACATTCGCCCTGCGAAAGCACGCACTCCTGATAGTTTCCAAGAATGCTCTTTTTTGGGAGATGGATCCGTTAAGGATCGTTCTTTCCTACTATCGTCGTTTTTATCTCGGAAACGGAATACGCGAACGTTTCTGAATCTTCTCCTTCGTGGGGATTCTTGTTGATCGCAGTTTTGTGCAGGTACTGCACCGCCAGTTAGCATCTTGACAAAACGTTTGAGGAGCCTAAAATGCGTTCCTTGGTTTCTTTGGTACCCATCGTTAACCTCTCTAGAACTTGATTTTACATTCGTGTTAGTCTCGTCTTCCTTTTTTAAATCTGGATCGTTTGATATTTGTGATTCCACTATTATACTGGACGGATGATTCTGCACTTCAAAAACCTTTTTCCAAGAGGCAACGTATCTAGCCATTAATCTCTGTTCTAGTTTCTTGCTCGGCCATACTACTTTGACATCTTCAAGATTGATACCCTGTTCACAAATTCGTTCTACAAGTGCTTTAAAGTGTTGATGGGCGGGTTTATAATGTCCGCTATTGGGAGTAAGTTCTTCAAGTTTACCGTGTCGCACTTTGATCCCACCAGCAGCGCGAATGGCCCCTCCTGCAAGGAAAGAAGAATGATGGAAATAACCCTTCGTTTTTTTTCCGATGTAAAGGTGGTTTCTACAATCCGTTACATATATCCATTTCTCTCCTTCTTCATTGTCTGCACCTATAGGGCTTAAAGGATAAAGAAAATCTGTGGTATCCGTTGGTTTAGATTCTTCATGAGCTGTCACACCATCGTCGACAGCACCGGGTGGTATTTGTGGACTTGGGGAGGGTGATCGACTTGATCCGTTTAATGAGGATGTAAAGCTGACTGCATCGCTTTGCTTACGAGGGCGCGGATTAGTGTGGACAACTGCACCTGAATGTTTGTATACGAAGCGACCCTCTTGTATTATAACTTCATAGTGTTCACGTTCTTCATCTGTTAGGTATTTTACTTTCTGGCTTTCTAATATAGAACGCGGTTTTGCTTTAAGATCGAGCGCTTTCCCGGAACCTTCGTCCAGCCATTGGAAAAAGTTCTCCTTAGTACTTGAATTAAGCCACTCGTCATGATATACCTGATTGAATTTATTACAATAATATTATCACGTTGTAATCAAACGTTAAATCATTTGATAGGTCGTCCGAATAAATACCTTCAGATTTGCGCCATATCTATGTTTTCTATCAAATAGTTCCAACCAGTGCACTGTATCCAATACTAACCAGAGATGATTCTTTACTGAAGTTCCCTTAATGTGAGTTACAAATTTATATGTTAATAATCCTATTTAGGTAAATCATAGACTCTCTGCTATCAAATTAACCATATTTAAAATTTTATTTACCTGTTCTATCTTTAAATTTTCATCCACCTTCTCTATGTGTGCACCCAGTTTCGTCAGTAACTCATGTTGGCCTTTGATATGTTCTAAGGAATTTAGCACGTCTTTCCACATAGCCCAGGCAGGACAAGCTTCCTCATGCTGATGGTGAAGACATACTCTTTTCTGCAATTTGTCTCGCGATTCAGCAGATACAACCATGCCATTGGATTCGCGTTTCCGACTATAATATAAAGTAAGCATCAAGGATACTCTGCGTTATAATCGGCAAGCCGATAACTTTTGATCGTTGAAACCAGGACACTTACCGGTGCACTCTCCAGCTTGCAACTATTTTTTTTATTGCTTCCTCAGCTTTGTGAGGGTCTTGCGTTCCCACTAATTCATGCTCACGCTGGCCGAAAGTCTGACTCATGGTGAGCTGACTGCTGCTCGTTGTGGGGACTGTTGAAGGATGTGTCTTGGCCGGCATTGGATTTGCTGGGTTCAATTGCGCAGCAGGCGACTTACTTGTATTCAAGATTAACTTTGTTGCGTTGTCTGAAGAGGTGGGTATCACTTCGGCCGTAAGGAGTGACGTCGACACTGTTTGTGTGTCAGACGGAATCTCTGGTTTGGTATTTGTATATGTTGTGATTATAGTTGCCACTGTTTCTGTCATGTTTCCTATGTTACTTCTTTCTCATACGACCTGAGTGTTATGTGGGAGCATAAAGTCTCACCGTTCTATATATGCGGGTTTATCATTTGTAACAGTAATAAGCGTTTGATGTACGTTTATACAACGCGTGTAATACTTGCTGCACATCAATCGGAGTGACGGAGTTGTTAGGGTAAAATAATTGGCTGCGGAAGATCATCTTCAATACTTATTTGGACTCATAAACGAGTTCGGAAATGAAAGGGTTTCAGAGTAACTAGATTAATCGTTGTCGAATTGCGTGACTGCAAAATTTGTCGTTTGACGTGATTTGGAGATAAACAATGGGGATTGAATTGAAAAATGTTGGCTCGTGCACTATTACACTATTGCATCGAAGTACGCAAGATTATAATTTCTGTTATAACAATGACGTATGGTTAATCAGACATTTGTCAAAAGGATGAAGGACTTTTAACTTTATTAGAGCGATCCCTTACGTCTGGGATTGGAGATTCAGTGCTATAATTTTAAAAAGTCTCATGGACAATAGTAATAGGTGCAGAAACAGTTACCAAACAGACTCACAACGATGCCCATAATGGTTTGTGTTAAAAACATGGATTTTTTTCATTGACTGGATGGGTTGCGCGGTGAGTAGTCAAATGAGAAAAGGTGGTGTGCTAGCTAATGAAAGGTGAGTGCAGGGATATTAATGGTATTATAACTGCTCGCGAAATTATTTTTCATTCTTATTATAGTAAAGAATTTTGTAATTGGCAGTGGACAAGTATGAAGTAGAGACGTCTGTGATATAGAAATCACTACTAATGCTATAGTTTGGTGCGGAATGTGGGTATTGATTCAATTAGCGACTATATAGTATCTAACTGCCGAGAGGGTGCTGAACATTAATGAATATTTTCGATAATTAAGACTGCAAATTGAGGGCGTATTACATCCTCTGATCAAAAAGACTCAAGTGACTAATGTAAATCATTGCTGCGCTGCCGCAGTCAATGAAACAATATTTCCCTTTCCTAGCATTAGACAGAGGTGATGAAAACAGACGCAAGATCGCGCCACCAGAAACAGTTGCACCAGTGCGTAATGAGAGAGTATGGCGTCGTCTTTCGGCTTTCTGCCACTTTTAGTTAAGAAGGATTCGCAATATCTTCGCTTTTTCTGTACTTGAATATTCCCTCAAATCGTATCCAATCAAAATTGAAATTTAAGATAGGTCGAATATTTAAATCCTCAAACTGGGGATTTAACTGGTCAACCTTTCTTTACTATTCTCATTTGACTGCGGCATCCAGTCGGTGCATTATTCCGCGAGAAATGCAGATTCTTCAGTTACGGGCGAGCCAACGATTACTAAGCCTTTCCGAAGAGCAGAGCATGTCTACTATGCTCCGCTTTTTTTCTTGGTGGTCTGTGCATACTTCGATTTTACTGTCTTAGCAGCAGTATAAAACTTTATCTCTTCACTCAGTGCCAGGTGTCGTTTTCGTTTGAAAACTGCAGATAACCAGGAATTTATCCAATCAAACTTTTCAGATAAATACAAGAAAGATCAAATTTCATGATTTTTCTGTCTCATTAGCTTATGACATTGTCGAAAAATTCTCTAGACTCGAAACTAGGGTACATTCTAGCATAACTTGAATAGTGAGCGTGAAGACAGGCGAAACGGATATCCATTTAAAAAAATTCTCATCGGATACTAATACTAAATCACTTTAAATGGTAAAAAATAAAAACGTGCAACCCCCCCCCCCCCCCCCTCTCGCAAAACTTCACAAAGAAGACTGCCTACTGTATGAGTAAGAAACTTACGCTCTTCGAAATACAATTCGTTATACCGTGTTCTGCGTAGACAGAATGCTGTGTTTCGTTTCTGCTATAAATTCTCCCATTTGGTGGTTGCAGTTTGTTACTTGCAGCGTATGCAGACCGTATTATAATTGCTAAATTACCCGAACGTCACGTATTCCGAAACAACACAAATTGCCTCACAATAAAAAAAACATCTTCTAGCTCGATCGCTAGATAAATGGCAGGTCGATAGAGTGAAGCATACTTTATTGCCAGAATGTGCGTGCAACGAGTCCTCGGTGCAATTTTAATCTTAATTCAATTCAGATCAAAGAACGGGTTTATGGCCTCGCATGCGACTGCATCTTTCTTCGTTTCGCTTTTGCTAAGTACGAAAAGGTAAATTAACCGAATGGTTGATAGATTGGCGTCTTGGAGTAGAACCGCTTCCAAGTCCAAGACGGGGCAATACGAACTTCCACAAATTATGATATATAGATGAGTTTTCTAAATACGCTTCCAAGCAAGATGAAGTTGGAATTCTAACAGAAGAACGCTACCACAAGATCAACATCTTCAATAAAAAGTAAACTTTATAAATCATTAAGTTTGGAGGAAGCTATAAGCTATTATGATTATTTAATGGTAACAAACCATTGCATTCTCTCAAGTGCGAAACGCTATTCCATAACATTGTGTAAATTAATCAACATGTCGCAGATGTATGGTGTAAAGTGCATTTCTGTTTAGTTCGTCTGTTAATGCGCGCAACGCCATCGTTCATTTATTGACCGCCGGATTATGGAAGAGTGTGTGATCACCATCCCCCCAAAAGAAAGGCTAATAATCCCCATAAAGCAACAATGTCAACGAACATGTTAATTCAGTGCAAAATCATTCTACGTGCTTATAGAAATACCTTATTCCTAATACGCAGATAACTATAATTGGGAATATCCTCTGGATGAGTCTTGTGCGCACTGTGTTCCTTCAGAAGTCGGTATGCATTGGCAGAAGAGAGGATAAGAGCAGGAATACAAACGTAGATAGATATCTTCTTCCAAAGCGAGGCTGTGGCTAATTATCAAAACATGCATATTAGACATATTCATACCCAAATAGCAGCGCTGTGTCGTAGCATCTCAGTATGCGACGATCTTATTGTTACCGTTAGCATGTTCCATAGTAGCCTGACGTTCTGCTACGAAAGAAGAAACACCACCAGCCTCGACTGCAGTCGCAAAAGTACGAGCTTTGGGAAGGAATGTTATTCTTCTTACGAAATGAATCATGTTTATCTATCTTTGTTCTGATCCCGACGAGATGATTCATATATTTGCATAGCACCATATGACAAATTTGTCATTGGCCAAAATTCGTGTGGCGCCACATTAACTTGAGTGGCTATAATGATAATCCATTTTGTGGCACCTTAGTCTGGTAGAGTTACCCATGTTATCTTCATTTTTGCGCGGTAATGTATGAAACCTTTGTTCTGCCTCAATGTTACAAAGTTTTGCTCATGAACTATTGTCTTCTTAGTGCGGACATTCTTTCCGGCACCAAAGCGACTATTTGCTCCATACACGCTTCCGCGTCCGTGCTTACAGCAAATTAATTCCCTGTTTTATTCTACTTTTTCATACAATGGTGCTGTGATCAAGTCAGGGAATATAGGAACCGTTAAGACGTCCTCATTTTTGTTACCATTGATATTAAAGAGGTTCAAGACATACAAGATAAAGACCCATTCTGGAGCAAAGAAACGGTAAGGTTAATTATGGTTAATTGACACATGTGCAGGACAAATGATATTTAACCGATTATGACAATTCTTCTTAAACTCGTTATATACGTATTTACAGGTTTCGACTGACGGGCAATGGTAAATTCAAAAGAGCAAAAGCAGGCAAACAGCACTGTAATTATCTAGCATCTAAAAATCGGTTGAGACGACTGAAATTCCCAGCGTATGCGGAAAAGACGCAAAGGAAGAAATTGAAAGTGTTGATGCCTTATGCATGAGGATTAATAAACAGAATCCACGTACGTGTTCAATGAAAGCTGGTATTATGTATAGATACAATCGTTTTTAATACGGAACCGCACAGAATGATCTCTTTATGACGCTAGAGCTATGGCCTTGATCTCAATCAATAACTTTGGCTATAAAAAAAGAAAAGAAATAAACCTTGTCAGATTATTTTATATCACATTCCTCCGCTTATCAAAACACTATCTTTTCGTAAGAAATTCTCCAGTCAAATGCTCACCGACGGTAATTCCTTAACAGCCACAGTAGTCCTTGATGGTCCAGTTTCGGCTGAGAAGAACTCGTTGTAAACTTCATTAAATGCAGCATAATCTTTCATGTCGATCAAGAATACAGTTAAATCGATGATGTTCTTCAAGGAAGCTCCGACAGAATCGAGAATGGCAGAAATATTGACGATGACGGCACGTGTTTGTGCGCGAATGTCGAGATCTAATGTGCCGTCTGGGCGTTCAATCACCTTATGCAGGAATGGAAAGATTGTACATAATAAATCACGGGGGAAATATGTATGGAGCTGGTAAATAGACATCATTTAAAACTTACGCCTTCGTATCTACAAATCGAGTAATGTTAAATAAACAAAACCATGTTAACTGAGCCAAATTACTCGTTTGTATCCTATGCTCTCCTTTTCAAATAAACTCACGTATTATCCAACCGTCGTGACGAAATTCCTGAAACAAAGATGAAACCGCCCGCGATTCTGGCGTGCGGATAATGTGCAAGAGCCTGTGCACGGTCTTTGAGTATTACTGCTTGACCATTTAAAGAGGACATCTTAATCTGTACAGAATGAATGTGCTACCAAGATTTAGGGTATAGATGATAATAATAATAATCCTACCCATATCGATATCAATTACAATAGACCAAGGAATAGAATTCCGTGCGCGGTGAACGAACCTTCTATTTTCCAGTTGGATTGCTATAATAAATAATAAACGTTGTGGAATGCAAACCCTGCTGATGTACTATACAATTTAGGACTTTTTATAAATTTTTCCGATTGGCAGACTGCAAAATATTTTTTCAAGTTTTCAGTCTTGCTGGTAAATTTATTCCCTTGACAATGATTGTAGTGACCGCAATTTCTGGCGCACAAAACGAAGATGCGTTATGTTATTTGGTAGAATTCGATAACGAAGTTAAGATTTTACTTGATTGTGGTTGGAATGATCAGTTTAACGTTGAGGATTTGAAGCATTTAAGGAGGTATTTTGGTAATAGATCTTTGAAGACTTGGTCGACTTTATAGATCTCTCTTAATCCTGTCCTTAATAATCCCTTACCTTCAACGTCTTCAGAGTCGCCAAACAAGTCGATTGTCTCCTTCTTTCTCATCCCGATCTACCTCACCTCGGCGCGTTTCCCTACGCTTGTACTAACTTCTCTCTCAACTGTCCCGTCTATGCCACGGTCCCTGTCGTACACATGGGGCGGATGTGTTTATATGATATATATCTGTCGAAAACAAACTCGATGGAGTTTGACGTGTTTGGGTTAGAGAATGTAGACGTGGCCTTTGAGAAGATAACTCCATTGAAGTACTCGCAACCCATGGCGCTTGGAGGTTGGTTTTTGTTATGGTAGGAAGGTGAGGGTATAGAGGAGAAAGTGCACTGAAAGCAAAGAGTAATAGTTCTGATTAAATTTTTCGTTTGACACATTATAACGAAAGTTGGTTGTCGCTGTTGCTTGTATGACGAACAGGTAAATGTAAAGGCATAACAATAACGGCTTATGCGGCTGGGCATACAATAGGAGGAACTATATGGAGGATAAAGAAAGACACGGAAGACGTTGTTTATGCAGTTGATTATAATCACAAGAAGGAGAGGTACGACTGACAGAATGCTGTTTCTGAAGCGGCGTATTCTTCAATGACAGCCGCTTAATTTTACATTATGCCATATGTATGAATATTATCCTTATAGACACTTAGATGGAACAGTCATGCATGTCAACGGAGAAGTCCTCGACGCACTAAGCCGACCATCACTGATGATAACAGATGCTTATAATTCTTTAATTATACATCCACCGCGTAAACAGCGAGAGAGCGACTTGTTTGGTATGTGTATATATTCTGTTCTTGTCGAGGTTATTATTTATAATATGAAATAAAGGCGTCGCTTATCAGGACGCATTCCCGTTATTAACCATTCCTTACATTGTCTTGCCATTCAGAGGCGATACATTCCACGCTTGCATCTTCCGGCTCAGTCCTTATCCCCACAGATTCGTCCGCCCGTGTACTCGAATTAGCTTATCTGCTAGATCAGCGATTTCAGAACGTCAATTATCCATTAATCCTGTTGACACATATGAGTTACCGTACGATGCAATACGCAAAGAGTATGCTTGAATGGATGAGTGATGCAATTAATAGACAGTTCGATTCGACGAGAGAGAATCCGTTTGAGTTTAGGTAGGTCTAGGACTCTGTATGTGAAGAGTATATAATTTTCTAAACTATTTGCACGTTTTTCCCATAAGATCGCTCCGCCTCTGTCACCGACTGAAAGACTTAAATCAATATCCCGGTCCCAAAGTTGTCCTTGCCTCCAATTTAAGTCTGGAAACAGGATACGCAAAGGATTTACTTCTCGAATGGGGCACTTCCAAGTTGAACAACGTTATACTTGTCGACCGCGGGCCGCCTAATTCGTTGGCGAGAAGATTGTATAATGAGTGGATCCGCATGACGACAGAACAGGAAAAGGAAGGAGGAAGAAGTATGGAAGAGGATATAGAGATAGATATTGATGACGTGAATGAAGGACAGAAAGATGAAACAAAAAACGGACAATTGGGTGGCCCGAAAGACGATCATCAAACCGGGCAGATGTTGACGACTGGGCAAACGATTCTTCTTGACTATCGGGAAAAAATTCAGGTGGGTTTACAGGAGAAAACTAGGGAGAAGGGAAGAACAAGACCAAAAAACTTTGGCAAACGGCATACAGTCATAAATACGCTTATCGACAGTAATAGGCTTGTAAATATATTAAGGACTTAATTTTTTTTATTCGTTAAAATCCCTTGACAATAAAAGATCTATAAACGCGTCCCACTGGAGGGCAGCGAACTTGTTGAATATAATCAAGAACTACAAACACGTCAACAACGTGAAGCTGCGCAGGCAGCCCTAATCGCTCGTTCGAAGTCTATAATTGAAGAGTCGGATGATGATGACGCCTCTTCTGACACTTCCGATGACGACGAAGGAATGGAAGAGCTTTTATATAACCAATTTGATTTGTACGTTCGAGACGCAACAAAATCTGGAGGCTTTTTTAAGCAAACGCAAAGTTATAGAATGTTTCCATATGTGGAGAAGAGGAAGAGATTTGATGATTACGGCGAAATATTGGCACCAGAGATGTTTGAGGGAAGGGGCAGGAGAAATGGGAGTGGAGGCTTGGGAGTGGAGATTGAAGGAAGAGACGGAAAGGGCGAGGTGAGTATTGAAATGCCTGTTAAGGAGAACACAAATTACGATAAGAATTGATGTGATTATAGAATGATTATAATGAAGCCTGTTATAGAATTGTTGAAGGGGATGATATACCTTGAGATCTAATACACTGATGCATTGATTTGATAATAGCAAGAAAAAGAAGACCCTACTATGGTCCAGGATTTCGATGTGCCAACGAAATATGTGAATTACGAAGAAGAAATCCATTTCCGGTGCCAACTTCGTTTTGTTGATCTTGAAGGCTTAAATGATGGCCGAGCCTTGAAGACTATTGTCCCGCAAGTTCAACCGCGTAAATTGGTTAGTACGTAATTCTTTAAATGATACCCTTTCTTTACCTCTGTTCTTCATTTACATTTTTTTGCATTCCTCAAGATCATAATTCATGCATCTCCGGAAGCAACATCGGACTTTGCCCAGAACTGTTTAGTAATCGAGTCAACAACGCGAGATATTTATACGCCAGCAGTTGGAGAAGTGCTTAATGTGTCGGCTGCCATCAATTTCTATCAAGTGAAGCTGACTGATGCTTTAGTTAGTTCTTTAAAATTCTCGAGGGTATGCTTACGATGAAATGTTTGATGCGTCCTGATTACAGGATGTTGAGATACTTCTTGCATGCTCGTTTTCCGTCTATATTATTCCCCAAATTTACTAAAACAGTTTGGATTTATCACTTATCAAAAGCTTGATGAGTATGATTTAGCTTATATAACGGGCATGATCCATCTTCCACCTGATTCTTCTGTACCTGTTCTGGACTTGGTCTCTGCCGACGAATCCACTGGAGGACATTTACCAGTTTTTATCGGAGAAATTAAGCTGACGGAACTAAAACGCGTGTTACAAGCAGAAGGAATAATAGCTGAATTTAAGGGCGAGGGAGTGTTAGTATGTAACGAAAAAGTTGCTGTGAGGAAGGTGAGTTAGCGGATGGTGAAAGTAAGACATGGCTATTTAATGATGTTTAATAAAGCCTTTAATTCATATAGTCTACTAATGGACAGTTGGTAATAGAAGGATCACTGTCAGAGGATTATTACAAGATAAGAGACGTTATTTACGGACAGCATGCCATCCTATAGAAAATGAATATTACTGACGAAAAGCAATGAGAATAAAATGTATCATAATATTTCTTTAAAAAAAGTTGTATAACGTGGATAACGCAACCACATTTTGTGCTACATGTTTACATTCAAAGCACAACGACCAAACTTCCCCTGTATTAATATGGATAGTGCAAGATTTTAACTAAAATCTTTTGACAATGCAAATGCTATTTTGGGAACAACAGGTCCGAGGGGGCCAGATATTAACCTAATCGAGGCAATTTAGAGAAACAAGACCAACAAACTGTTAGTGAAAAAAAAGGGTTGGGGTCGAAACTAAGACCTTTGTTAATTTGTTTCGTAGCATGCCAAGGAGATTGGAGGAAATAATTATAATAAGATAACTATTAAGCCCATATCATAGGCATAATTTTTGGAGATGTTTTAACCCATTTTGTTGTTCTAATAAAAACGCCATTCACATTACTTTTTTCGCGCGTCGTAACAAGATGTGATTTGTCATTGATAGCCATTGGGAAAGTTTATTGAGTATCGTTCATCTCATCAAATCTCAAATCCCACCCAATCTTGGGGCCATATTTGGGCAGCGCATCAGCAACAGATACAACGTCTTTATCACCACGTCCGCTAACACATAGGAGAATGTCTTCATCTGGTGACAGCGTCTTTGCAAGTTGAATGGTTTGATAGACTGCATGGCTTGTCTCAAGCGCTATACGAATGCAGGGTGAGCGAGACGAGACCGTTAACTTAAACGCCACCGTAAAACACATTACACACAAATAAAATTCTTAATGCAATAAGCCAAGCCTAGCTATTCTGGTTTTACCTGGAATAATTCCTTCATACTCAGCCAACTGTCTGAATCCGATGAGTGACTCTGCATCGGTAACAGCCACATATTGAGCACGCCCGCTGTCCTTTAGCCATGCATGCTCAGGACCCACCCCGGGATAATCCAAACCAGCACTAATACTGTGAGTCGGCTGAATCTGTCCGTTAGCATCTTGAAGTAAATATGTACGAGTGCCGTGTAACACCCCTGGAGTTCCAACTGTCAATGTTGCTGAATGGAGCCCAGTATCAATTCCTACACGACCAATTATAATTTAGTCTGTATAAGCAACTTTATGTTATGGGTGCAACTTATAACTATTATTTGGGACAACCTTTTTCTCCTCTTTCCAAATTCACGCCAACGGTGCTGTTCATACATCGATTGTCATAGCTTACCATCACCACCAGCCTCAACACCAATGATTTTCACATTTCTATCTTCAATGAAAGGATGAAACAATCCAATAGAGTTGCTACCACCTCCAACACAGGCAATTATTACGTCAGGCAATTTCCCCGCTTTTTCTAACATCTGTGCACGTGCCTCTTTACCGATAACAGATTGGAATTCGCGTACTATCCTTGGGAATGGATGTGGTCCAATAGCTGATCCAACAAGATAGTGAGTGTTGTGCACGTTAGTTACCCAGTCACGCATAGCTTCGTTTATTGCATCCTTTAAGGTTTTGCTGCCTAAAGAATAACACCGTTTAGAGACAGAATGACCATAAAGACAAGTCTTAAATGCAACAGTTTACCTGAATCAACAGGAATTACTGTAGCACCTAGAAGACGCATCCTAAACACATTCAATGCTTGTCGCCGTACGTCTTCACTACCCATGTACACGACACAATCAAGACCAAACTTGGCACACACTGTTGCAGTCGCAACACCATGTTGTCCGGCACCCGTCTCAGCAATAATACGTTTTTTGCCAATACGTTTTGCCAAAAGAACCTGAAATAAAAAATCCCAAAGTTGTAACGATCACGTAACGAGAACATATTATCCCTTCCCCGTCAACTTACCTGCCCAATGGCATTGTTAATCTTGTGTGATCCGGTATGATTCAGATCTTCCCGCTTTAACCAGATTCTAGCACCGCCAGCAAATTCTGTCAGTCGTGATGCCAATTGCAATTGCGAAGGTCGGCCAATATAATCATAATAGCTTTCAAATTCTTTCCAGAACGAAGGATCATCTTTAGCCGTGATAAAAGCCTTTTGAGTTGGTGACGCAATGACAGCGAGTTAGAAATATGTAGACATGCGTAAAGTAAAAATAAAATAAATAAAATAAAAATAAAAAATAAAAAATAAAAAATAAAAAACAAAAATAAAAATAAAATTCGAGTGACTGTATTTTGTCCAAACTGAAATGTAAATCCTAACTTGTTTTTGTCAATTCGATCACAGATGGCCCGATCCAAACTATAATTCCCGTATTAAATTTATGGCCTTTTACCAACAGTTTAAGCAAAGAGAACGATGGGGAATTAATAGTCTATTCTTGTCTTGAAAATGATGTATTAAACTTTTTCTCAACAAAATTTCTATTCATAGCAATGTTAGATTACGTTTCCGTTGTTTTTTTTTTTCGTTAGTACTACATATTTAATTCTGGAACAGCTTACTTTTTCCAATTCTACTAAACAATCGACCAAAGCTTCGGGGACGTATTGCCCACCCCATTCTCCAAATCGTGCTTTCAATGTATGCATGTCATACTGTAGTAAATTTATCTGTTAGAATTGACTGTGAATCGCTAAAAAAGTAACTGTTTACTAGCATTACCTCGCAATGACCATCATCATTAATGGGATGAGTATTTGTCGAATTACTGTCAATCACAAACTCTGATATAGAAATGTATCGGTTAACGCTGCCAGGCGGGATATGCTACTTACGTAAACACACTTCTTCAACGAGGATTGTTTATAATTCACACCTGCCGCGTTATCATCATTCGAAACGTGACCAGAAACTTCTTCCGCATATTTCCTTATCGCTTCACCGCGTTTTCCCTTCTCTAATCAATAACAGTTTTCAGCAAATAAAATCGTTTTTTTTAGCACTCAATTCACCTTCGCTTTTCACAATCTTACTCTGTTTCTCTCACTTTGCATGTGCCATAATCCAACGTGTATCTTTTTTAATCCCATTAGTCTCTTATAGTAGCTTAAAAAGCTTACCGGCCCCCTTCAAAACTTGGACAATTTTACTACCGATGACAACCCCATCTACGTAAGATCCAACTAATTGGAAATGCTCTCTTGTCGATACGCCAAATCCGACTGCGAGTGGCAGACTAGTGTACTTTCTTATACGTCTAACAAGGTTTGGTAACTCGGAATTTATGGTTGTGCGTGTGCCGGTGATACCCATACGGGAAACGACATATATGAAGGTATCAGCAATATTAGACAAATGTTTGATGCGAGCGTCCGGTGTTGACGGGGCGATTAGAGGAACGTAACTGAGGCTATTGGTGTCAGCATAAACATGTCAGTATGCACATCCGTATTCTAATTGATCCGTTTCTTTTTCATTGCTTATATGTTCACCTGTTCTGTATGCATAATTCTCGAAACTTGTAAGATTCCTCGGGCGGCAAATCAACACAAATAAACCCGTTAACTCCTATTTTTTTACAATCCTCAACTATTCTCTCTTCCCCGTAGCTTAATATTGGATTGTAGTACCCCATAAACAGTATAGGGGCTTTGAGGCCTCGACTACGCGCTTCTGAGACGAGAGAGAAGCATTTTGAAATATCAATGTTATGTTGTAAGGCAACCTTTGCGTTAATGAAAATAATAAAAGTAAGATCATATTAGCATCTGAGTAACATTTGATGAGGGCAGAAATGTGTTGGCCGCTTACATTGTTGCTCTCTTGGATTGTCGGTCCATCGGCTAACGGATCTGTAAATGGGATTCCTGTGGATGGACAGTAGATTTAATGATATGAAACAGAAGGAATCAAAATAATTTACCAATACATTCCACCCCACCAGTTTACCAAGTTCAATTATATCAGCTCCTCCTTTTTCTAATTCTAATAATATGTCTACAGTTTCATCTGGTTCAGGATATCCCGCTGTGACGAAGCCAACGAATGCTGGTCGATCTATCAAACAAGTTTTACAATCAATTGGAAGATCGATAGCATTTCGAGAAGAGAAAATAGAATATCTTATTATTACTTACTCGCTGCTTTGCAACTGCGAAAAACTTGTCGTATCTTTTCTGACATTTTTTTTACTCGATTGTTAAATAATGCAAGGCGCATTTATATTGTAACTTCGATCACGTGATTAATGAAAGTGTATCCAAATAAGCAAACATCCCAAGCACGGGACTTGGCGAATTGTCCATTACGATAATCGTGTCCCCACTTTCTTTTGAACCACGATACCAATGGTGTATTCTGAGCCTGGCTTTTTTTTTTCAGTGAAACGTCGTCAAGTGTCTTATCAATCAAATTACATTACGTTAAATCTGTAATACGTTTCGCTCTATGGAGTTAATTGCCGAAAAAAAAGTCGACAATTACTAAATGTGCTAGTTGAGAAGCTTGCGATAAAATGTCCGCTGGCATCTTTGGCATTTAAGTTTTTTAGTAGGTTTCTGATAAAAATTCGTTAATTCCACCCGTCATGTCCGATTGTAGCGCTATCGAGAATTTCCTTTGTTCTGTAGTTTCCCTGCGGCGTAAATAATCAAGCCTATCGATCTTTGGCTTCTCTATGCTATGATGCATGATCAATGCGTAAGGTAACATCCATTAATCGTTTATTCGCTTTTATCTTCCCTTCATTTTCTAGGGTTGATGGTCTTTTTTGGAGTTAGCAATGCCGAATGCATACAAAGCATTTATCCGATTTATGTGCTTGTCCCCGGTTCGATGATGTTGACTTCAGTTAGCGTCGTCGATTAGCATGTTTAATACAAAGGCTTTGTCCTATGTGTACCGCTGGCATTTGCAGCAAAAGTACGGTAACCACGCTTTGTCATTGGAACACGCTTTCTTATATGCAAGGCTCCCACTTGAAAATGCCTGAGTGAGTGTCATTCGCAAAAACAATCCTGTTTTATCGTATTGTATTGTTAATGTTATGTAGAAAGAAGGCATATCTTCGAATTCCGAATACGCCTCGCCAGTAAATTTGGAAACCCAAATTTAGCACTTTGTTTACAAGTGAAACTCGATATAAGAAGCTCTTGATATAAGAAATACTAATTAAAATTTGATATAAGAAAGTTGAGCTGAAAAACAGTATATAAAATTATCTCTATATAAGAAAGTTACTAATAAACTCTCGGTATAAGAAGGATTCTAAAATTTTTTACTATGAGTCCCGATTACTTTCTTATATCGAGAGCCACTTGTAATAAAAAGTTCAGGAAGAATTGCATCACGTCCCATCATCTTCCATTCAACAATCGAAAATTTAAAATGTGATGACTATTAATTTCTTGAGGTTTATAGACAAGGAACTATAGCTATAGACAGGAGTTGACTGTAATCCTCTTATAAGATTGAAGCCATCTATACATTAAGACTATACTTTATTATTATTATTATGCAATATTAATATTGTGATCTTTTTGAAATGCGTCATGTGATGTGACTATAAGGAAATATGTGATAGTGACTAAATATATAATTGGTGACTGTGACCAAATTGCAAATATAGAAGAGGTGACTGTAGAGAGGGATGGTCAACCATACCACACCATTTTTAGCTCGTGTGATAAAATGTTATTTTTGCTTCAAAAAACACTTCTTAATTATGATAAAGTCCTTGTTAGACAGAGAAATCGGTACCCAACCGTCATATATTATAAGGAAACAAGTTATAGAACGTAAATTGGAATCATTTCAACTGAGCACTTTGAAAGGGTTCCATGCGGAACATGGAGGGCCGATACTGACTCTCGCATTAGACAATGTACAGCAGCGATAGTGGTAGTCTATGAATATTTGTAAATCGTTTATTAAATTGCCTGATATTTTAATGCTTAGAACTTCTATTGACTATACTGGGTTTTCTTTCCAGTCTACTGTCAGGAGGGGCTGATGCGGAAATTCGACTGTATGATCTCGGCAAGAATACCACGCAATTACGAGGACCGCGGATAACAATTCGATCGAAAGTTACAATTCCTAGGTGAAAACTTTTTATTAACTCTGTCGATTTTCTGGTCGATATTGTTTATCACTAAAGAAAGAGAAAATGAAATGTAGAAACGCAGGTCATGAATTTACTGTAACAGGGATTAATTGGTCGCCACACAGTTGGAAACTTTTCACTACAAGTTCCATGGATAAGACTGTCAAGTGTTGGGATTCGAATTATATGGTGGTAATATTAAATAGCAAGAATTTTGCATAACGTGAGCTTTCATCTTTACATAATCCTGTGAATGACTAACTAACCCGACTCGTCAGCCTGTTCATACGTTTGATTTGAAATCTCATGTTTATTCCCATGCAATGTCACCGCGCGTGCGTAACGGTCTTGTGGCAAGTAAGGAAAATAATGGTGTTGTGACAAAGCCAACAATGCGAATTGAAATTTGAACTAATCCACACGAAATCTCAATTGTATTCGTTCATGAGGCGCGTTGGGAGATCACTTTATTCGAATGTGTGATATACGTCATAAAGTGGCAGTTTTGACCCTGAGTGGTACGTACATAATTTATTTTGCCATGTTCATTCATTTTGTCCAAACACATCTTCATATCCTCTATTTGCATTTAAAAAGGACACTATAAATCCGTCATAGCAGTGCAATGGTCACCGTTATTTCATAATATGTTGGCATCTGCAGGGTAGGTCAATTCGCAAGTCTCTTCAAAACATGCCATGCACAACTTATTTTTGACTCATGCATTCATTCATCTCTCAGAGAGGATGGGACTGTTCGGATATGGGATATTCGCAATCCATTAAGATGTCTAGTATCTTTAGACTATACAAATAAAGGCTCACCCACATCAGCGAGGAATGTCGGCCACTCTGCTCCCGTCAACGGGTTGACTTTTACTCATGATGGCTTGCATTTGCTCAGTACGGGTCAGGATAATACGCTACGTTTATGGGATGTCTATCAAGGAAGAAATGTCTTGGTCAGTTGGATATATTCATTGTCGAATTTATTTTACGTTATTAACTTGTCCATCGATATAGGTTGAATATGACGGTGAACTGGTAAATAAAGCCAGGCTATGTGTTACTCTTGCTCTGACTAAGTCCGACAAGTGTATTCCACCTCTAGTGTTTCACCCAACTAGTGATGGTCGAATACTAATATATGACTTATTCGACGGAACGCTGCACGATAGTCTACATGGACCAATGTCTTCTATAAATTGTGTTATTTGGAGGCAATATGATCAGGAACTATATTCTGGCGATGGTGATAAACGAATCCTGGTGTGGCGGTCGAAAGCAGAAGAGCAAGAGAATGAGGATGTATGCGTAGAGATGGTAAGATAATCATCGGACCCTAGATTATCTGTCAGAGAATTGCGGTTTTTAATCGAGTATTTATCTTTCCGTAGAACGAACAAGACACGTGGAGTGATTACGAGTGAGTTTGGTATAAGGATATAAGTGTTGTGATCCTTGACGATTTGTATAGAGTAAAAGCAAGCATATTTAAAAGAGTTATTATTGCATTCCTGATTCAAACAGTAAAATTAATCGCATAATCTTGAAACCAAATGCTTCAAGGTGAAAAATTGCTTTGTTTCCAAGACGTAGACGATGCTCCTGTATTATATACAAGGGCGAATAAGAACCCATAGACTCTTATTGAAATTTGAGTCAAAACATATCATGACTTACATAAAACGCTGCTTCCATGAGAATTCGAGGTTTTAATGCGGGGATTTTTGCACGTTTTGCCAGTGAAAAGGCCAAAGTCTAAAGGTTCGAGGAATTGTTAGATTAACGAATGCATTTAGGCCAACACAAATAAGCTATTTGTGCTTACTTTTAAAATAGTTGACGCTGGGATGCATGCACTGATCAACTCGTAGAATTTCGTTCTTACTTGCAACATTCTAATAAATGTATACGCGAAAGATTAGCGATTAATATAGTGCAAGTTTGAATACAATAAAAGATGACTTACGTTTGCTGACTTTGATCAAGCAATATGGTCTTGGCCAAATCTTCTATTGCTACTTCCCAATCCGTTAAACCTACTTTATCATCTGCCTTTGATGTCTCGCTTGATAAAACACGTAGTTAGGTTCACACAATCACCATCATTCAAAAGGCACGCTAAGCCCATTCTAAACTCACTTCCGCGTAACAGCCGTCTCAAGGCTCAAAATCGCCTTTCTTAAATTTCCATGTGAGTGTTCAGCAACACGCGTGATCAACGGCTCAGATAGATTCACATTCTCTTTTTTTAAAATATCCTTTAAGACATGCACAATCTGACAAAAACAACTTGCATTAATACTATATCATCGTGTTATGTTCAGTCCATGATTTTACGGAAAACGACCTGATCGTTTGTCGGAGCGGGAACGCGAACAAGCAAACATCGGCTTCGTATTGGTGCAATGACTTTACTTGTTGAGTTACAGCATAGTATTATTCGTAAATTCTTCATATATTTTTCCATCGTACGTCGGAGACTTGCTTGAGCCTCGCGAGAGAGCAAGTCTGCTTCATTAATTATGACGACTGCGGAGAGTATTAATGATGAACGAACTCAAATTTAGCAATTAAGTTACGGGTTCCCAAAGTAATTAAACGTTGGATTAAAGCGAAAAATGCCGTAAAAGTTTTTGCTACGTAATCATTTGTACAGAATACCTTTAAACCTATGTCTGGCATCAGGCGCAATTTGTTGCGTTTGTGCGATTTCTTTTAACAGTTCTTGAGTCGCTTGACGATCATAACTGCCAAGATCACTGTTGGAAATAAGAAACGAAAATATAATGTAAAATAAAGTAAATGGTTCCGAAAGAAATTATTATTGAGATCAAACAGTAATGCTTGATAGGGCGAATACCTTGGGGTAACTTCAATATGATAATTACTAGATACAACTACGAGCTGTTTCTTTACTCGTGAAGGAGTTAAGAATATTCGCACATCGTTTTTGATCTATGAATTTCATTTTTGGTACAAGTCATATTATCATCTTCTCAGCTTACCAAAGATTAGAACATACGATCAATACTTTACCTTCAGTACCCCATCACCAAATAATTCTCTTAGAACACAGACTATTCGCGTTTTCTTTCCTGATCCAGATGGACCATAAACTAGCAGATGAGGAAAATCGCTGGATGAAGACTGTAAGAATGTTACACTCGCATTAATCAAATGAGACGAAACGATGGAATCATTAAGTTGACTCTGATAAACTTTTCGCGTATTCACACCGCCCGGTATGGAAGAGAGTGAACGCGAAATGTGTCACGATATTTGATCATCAAATATACAAGCAAACATTCACCAGAGTCCTCAATCGTTCCGATAAGCTTTCGTGAATTTCCAAGTCTTCTAACTTGGACGGTCTGTATTTATCAACCCATAAACTCATGTCGAAAATATACGCGGTGTGCTGGCTCAAAAGAAATTTGGCGTGCAAATTAAAATTGCACTGCCTCACGTCACACAAATTGTAGATGATTAAATGTATTTTCCATATTTTCCATTTTCTAACACCAAGTATGCATCGATGGCAATCAAAATCACAAGATTAAGTTTATCATTCTGTTTACGAAACTACGCAATAATTTGGTTATAGACGATAAAAAATCTGTTCATCCACATGAGCATCAACTAATTGTTGGGATAGTACCGTAATTATACAATTTTATTTCGCTCGTATGCAGTACTGACGTTGAACAATTGATATTCCACAAAAAAGGATATTGCATGACAAAAATATTCAACGGGAAATGCAGCGTTAGATCCATAATAAACATACATTTAATCGGTTTAATCAATAATTCATATCAAGACCCGGTGGAAATCCACAAATCATTTGTACTCTCACTTACGGATACGTTTATCATTATCCCGACATAGGATTAACATGAGCTTTCGCTTATCAAACGAAAAAAAGAAAGAAAGCAATAGAGAATACACATTCCAAATTAACATCAGCCAACCAAAGGGCTTGATCTACCAGGCACGTGCTAGGCTGCCTTAGATATATGTGCGCGTGCATTGAGATATAATCTAGGCGGAAAGCACAATAAGAGGACCTTCCGTCATCAGGTATAAATAGTGTCCAGCATGAGAAAAATTAAGTGACTACTGCATATACTCTTGAATAGAGAAAACAAATGCACCTCCTTTGAAATCGCAAATAATTTTATTTAGTTCACTCTTGCATTTATACTTGTTGAGAGACTTCCTCCGGTTGAGAGATTTCCTCCGGTTGAGAACGTCCCTTTGTATGGCGACGACCCTCCTTTGCTGGATGAGACTTGATTGGTTTTTGGGACTCGTAAATAGCAGAAATACGAGCTAATGTTTCCTACGCGTATATAATTAATTCGTATTAGAATCGAATGTACCAGATGAATGAAATCACAACAACAACTGATAAACTGTGTGAGAGGTAAATCTGATCATAATATCATCGATATGGCAACATCTTTACGCCCAGTAATCATGTAAGTTAATCCAACCGAGTTCTAGCGTGTTGCGTAAAAAAAGCTTATCTCTCCTCCTTTAGAAACCCAATAATCCAGCTTACTTTTTGCAAATCAGGGCGATAGTAAGATCGCGTCAAAGAGTTAGTAACACTCTTGGCAGCACGTCTTACTCCTCTCCTCAAAGTGACTGTATGGATCTTATCGGCAGGTTTGCGTTCGGATACTTTGGTTTTTTTTGTGCTTACTACGACACCTTTTCCTTCGCGTGCTTCCGTAACACCAATTGCCTTGTATAAACAATATAATAATTACATTCGCTTCTCGTAATAAACAGTTATTTTGAAAATTACATAAAAGATACCTTTCTATTGGCAATTCCCGAATACTTGAATGAATTCAAGTTGGTGAGATTGTTTCGTTCAGCCGAGAGTTGTACCCCATTGCGCTTCAATAAAAAGGAGGAGCGGTTTTTGGTTATAAGCCTGCATTTGTAACGAGATGTGGATAAGCCTATACAGACGCATTCTTTAACATCCAAACAGCAAACAGTATTGCTAACCAAACGAGATCAGGATCCATGGTTAATTCTATCTCTGTTATACAAGTCATTAAACAAACAGTGCACCGAAACAAAGGATAAACACATTATAAGCATTACTCGTTTCAAATATCCGATCAAGAGAAAAGCCAAAACGGAAAAGCAACTCACTATGAAAGCCTGGTCGTTTCCCAAAAATCAAAAAGGAGGAAGTCAAAATGTAAAGCAGTGCGATTTTATTTGCAGAGAAATTTTTTTCTGAGAATGTTAAGCAAATTGAGCACGTGTACAACTACGTCACATTTTGATCCTTTTATGGACATTTCCTCAATCCCATCAATTTCCTCCTCTTTCCAAATTCCTTGTGTAGGGTAAGTTCACAATAGTCACCAATCCATCCATCTGTTTATCTATTCACAAGCCTTCCATACTATTTCCCTTCTGCTTCAACGAAAAAGACTGAACCATGAAACACAACAACCAACTTCCGAATGCACATTTCCACAAGGACTGGCAACTCCGTGTGAAAACCTGGTTTGATCAACCAGGACGTAAGAAGAGAAGGAGACTCAATCGTATCAAAAAGGCTGCTAGAATTGCACCTCGTCCGGTTGAGCTGTTACGACCTGCAGTTAGATGTCCCACAATTAGGTACAACATGAAGTTGAGAGCTGGGCGTGGATTTACCCTGGAGGAGCTGAAGGTTGGTTTTAACTTAAGTATATTGAAGTAGCGAAGAATGGGAATTATTAAAAGAGAAGGAATGAACGGATTGATAGATCAGGCGAGTTTGATAGTTGGCTTATCGTGTGAATGAGCATCGATCAAAAACTAATGAGGAAAAATGCGACGTTGAAATGAAGAAATTCTCACCTTTTGTGACAGTCCTGTTAATGAACAAGCCATTGATTTTAATGTTCTTTCTAAACAACCGTATATATAATTTATTCTATCTTTATTTTTTTATTCCTGTGCAAATAGAGCGCTGGCATTAACCGTAGGGAAGCCCTAACGATCGGTATTCCGGTAGACCATCGTCGTAAGAACAGATCAGTCGAATCTCTCGAACTTAACGTTGCACGCTTGAAGACCTATAAATCCAAGCTCATTATTTTTCCCAAGAAATTGCGCAAACCCAAGCCGGGTGATTCGAATCCGGTTGAATTGGCCCAAGCAAAACAAATTAAAGGACCTGTTTTGGCTATTGAACAAACATGGGTTACGGAAAATCCTCGTAAGATTACGGAGGAAGAAAAGAATTTCGATGCATACTCTACCCTTCGGAGGGCACGCTCTGATGCGCGTCTCGTTGGTGTGCGCGAAATGCGACGCAAGGCCAAAGAAGAGGAAGAAGCCAATAAGAAGAAATAGGACAAAGTTGGAAGTGAAAAGGAAGCCATTGATAATTAACGTTTATATTGTATTTTACATTCGACGGCGTTTGGAAGTTGGAAATAAAATATAATTGCAGAATGGAGTGCGCGTGTATATTATTGACAATTAACTGTATATAAGAAAAAAATTATATTCATAAAGAGAGAAGGATTTAGTCATTTTATTGAACCACTTCGTCTTGGACAAGATATCCTTGATATTTCGGTCGGCTTCACTATGGACACCAAACCAGCGTTGGTATAGATGTATCGGGACATACTCGATACTATTTCAATTGACTTACTCGATGTAATGTAAAACTTACGCCTTGATATCAGCAAGTCGAATTCTCGCGTTTCCTGACAGGTCACCTGAGATTCGAGCTCACGTCACCCGTGAAACACTAACGGCTATATATAAGAAAATTTTTTTTGCAAGTTGATCTTCACGCTTACATTATTTCCACAATTCTTCAAAAGCGCTTTTTCATCAGATAATTTGTTCAAGCTGGGCGATTATCGATGACGAACGAAGTCGTTACAGAATTGGAGAGTGAGGAACACCGTTAATCTATGGGTGCGGCATAGTATACGGAGCGGTCTTCGTCACCACTCCAATGAAATATGACGCAAGGATTGACGGCATAGGAAACACGTAATAGTAAGATAGGAAGAATTGATTATCGTTTATGATTACTCCAAATTTGTTCTTAGTATTTAGAGATAGTACGTTGTATGGAGAGAATGGAGTCAACCTGAAATAAAGTCTTTGTCTTTTGAGTTAAACGTTTTTGTCATCAGAATAATTATGGTTACTGAGCGTATTACATAGAACTTAGGTGACTTATAGAGCGGTTGATGGAAGCTAAGGAGAATGTATGGGTTTATCTATCCCATCTTTCAGTCTCTTTGGTGTGGTAATAGGGTTATCAGTACAAACAACTACATTCAATAATATCACGTCCGATTTCCAAACCAACAGACATCTTTAATAGGTTCCGAAGTTCATTCTTACTTCCCGTAAAAGCGTGTTCAAGAGTGGCGTATTACCAATTACAATGAAAAAGATGAGACTGATATTATAACTTGTTTATTTTTATGGTCTCTGCAGAAGATGAAGATGATAACATATAGACTCACAAGTTAGTAGAATGCATTGACCGTGTTGTTCTACGTCCATAAAGTGTGTAATATTGGCACGTTGGTACAAAATGAGGCACGAATACATGATTGCGCTTCTCAAGTTGAGTCTGGCCGTTGCAAACTCGCCTATAATTTGCGCGCGGAAATAGGACGGCGAAAGAGTAAGCAAATGCTTTTATCTTTTGTACGTGAAAAGGCAGGATCATTCGTTAGTATTATTTCTTTTAATTGAAATTTGTATGAGGTAATCGCCTTAAAATGGCTCTTTTAACGAAGTTAGACTTTTTCTCATAATATTGCTTATGTGACGTTCGCTAACAGCTAAATAGAGTCCTCATTCCTATACATTGAATATGAAGGCTACAACATACTACCGATAACGACAGTAGAACTATAGCAAAAACATTCCAACAAAGTCAGTTAGTTTCTATCGGTGGGTCCGGCGCTCGCATTCAAACTTACCACGGTGAGAAGTCGTCGAAGCTTACTACAATGAAAAGCTCATTTAGCATGCTAATATAGGATCTACAGAATATGCCTTTACCTCATTTGTTGGATATACGGCAACGTGGCCGAGTTGGTCTAAGGCGCCAGGTTCAGGTCCTGGTCCACGTCAGTGGGCGTGAGTTCAAATCTCACCGTTGTCACACGAACTCTCCAGTCGCGAATATCAAGTCGCATTGGTGTGGTTTTTTATAATTTGATGTTAGCATAATTGGCGGTTGATGTCTTCAACGTGCATATACCCATTCAAAATAATTACACCAATTATTACTTTCCTTGGACCTCTGTGCAAAATTTTAGCCCTCTCCTTTTTGGACAACGGCCTGAACATTCTGTACTGAATCATTTTCTTTATAACGCTTCTGCCAGCTCTTTTTCAGTTTTCAGAACAAAATTGCACGGAGCCAGACTGACTGTAACAGGAGCGACAGACGCGAATGCTTTTGTCATAACGGTTTTTGACTGATGTGCTTTGGTAGACATTTTCAAAATCCGAATGCTTGTGACAATGCCTGTATTTAACATAATTAATGCTTAGATTATTCTATAGCTGATCTTTATGAGACATCCTTTGGCAACGTTTTCGTAGCTTTAATTGATAACTTCCTTTTTCTACTGTCAAAACTTATTAATTTGTAGGTGACCATCACAATTTTGATAAATTATTATTGCATGCATGAGACGAACATTGATATTATCCTTGGCCGTTTTATCTGCTTCCGGTGAGTAAGCATAAGTGTATATTATAGGGTTTACAGCTCATAGTAACTCTTGTCGACATTAATGCGGTGACGATAATATTTTGTTATTAGCATTAGAGCAACACAGGGATCGGAGAGAAAACTATTATGCCTTTTTTAGATTGCGAGATGTCGTTTTCCTTTATAGTCACGTTTTTCTGATTCGGTTGAACAGTGTGCAATTGAATTGTGTGTCTCGCCGACATTCAGGAGAGATTTCAGTTGCAACCGTGTGCACTCGTTTATTTACGAAAAGTGAGCTCTCTCGTAAGACTAATATGAACATTTTGGGGTTTACTATTTCTACGCGCTATATTAATATATTGTATAGATAACGGATAATCTTCTAATTCTAATTTTTTATTTCATGTAAAAACAATGCATTTATTATTTCTCATTAAAGGAAAACGAGAAATGTGATCAAAAATTCATTGATATTGTTCAGACATGAAGGCAGTCGGATGGTTGGCATGTCATCTTAACTGTCAACTTTTCGAGAAAAAAAAATCGAAGGTAATTAAGAAAAATTGTCGAAACAAGTATAAAACAGTTTTTTTTATATCACCAGGAAAGTGATAATCCAACGGCTAGTATAAACGAAAATACTATGAGCCAATCAGGTCCAGAAAAGAAACTGTTGTTGTGACCAGAGTCAATGTATTACTTTACGAGTTGCAGAAGGCTGTTATTCGAATAGAAATTTTAGGGGAAATCCCCACCATTTTCTAGTAGCTGTTTGATTGCGGTAGCGACAAGGAGAAAACGAATAACAATAAATTAATTAAATTATTATGATCATATCGTAATAAGTTACGAAAAGGTATATTATGAAATGTCAAGCTGCGTGCATGCGACAAGTCATTATTATAAAATTTTGTCAATTGCATATTAAATAAACAAAATTTTCAACGGTACCATTGTGGAAATAATTGACAATCTGTAATTGACTATATGAAATGCACACGAAACTTTTTATTTACGGGCAACAGTCATGTTTAATAATTGTGACAATTAAACAAGATTGAATTAATATAACAGAAAAAGCGGATTTTAAGAATCATAAACTACCATTACGAATTCCAAAAATAACTACCGACCAAGTTTTTAACCTACAGTACAGGAAAATAGTAAAATAAAATAAAAATAAGATAAAAGCTTTTCGAACGCGTATATGTTATGCAATATAAACTATCATGTTTCGCTTCTTTATGTTGTTTATGTGAAGTCTTATGCCATAAAATTGTGGTATGACACAATAAAACCTCTCATAAGTTATTAAATAAAGTATAGAACGTACCATTACTCCGTTTAGCACAAAAACAATAGTTCTTTGCCATTTTTTTGCAACAGAATTTGATATCACGTCTGATGACCATCGTGTGCTTGTAAATTTTCTGCTGAAGCAGAATCAAAATTAAAGACACTCAGAACATTAAAGACATTACCGGAGAAGTCAGATTACTTAAGTGAAATATGGTTATTTGATTCAGTCTTCGCGAATTTTGTTAAGCATGAGTCTGCACGTGAATTATCCTATATCTCATCAGCGATAGGCGACGAACCCTTCGATGATGTGTAGATACCGCATATATTATATTTAGAGAAAGTACCAATTACTTCTTTTTCTTTTGGAGACTTAAAAGAACTCCTCAGAAAACTGGTCGACTCATTGATGCTGCAAACATTAACAATACTCCGCCATTGCATTGCCTGTTCTGACGAAAGTTTAATTTTATACTAGACGTGCAGACGCATTATTATTATGACCATTTATTGGCGTTGTGGTTTACTGTGTGGAGTTGTTCGATGGGCAACTAATACTGCGGTATCATATGTTTTTGTTCAATTGACATGTCGTTGAATCATTCAAGATTTTGAACCCACTATGCTTACTTCGAGGGTCGCTACGTCTATGAAGCACAGTTAAATTAAATTATTATACAAATCGTATACTGAGAAATGTTTTAAAACATTTGGTGCATACATCGCTTTGAACAATTATTGATTTGAAATTTTAACAATCCGAATTTGCGTGGATTACTTGACAAATATGAAAGCGAAGATGTCTATAAAATACAGTCATTAGCCTAGTAAGAAACGAGATGTCGTTTCTCGACAGATTTTATTAATTGCATAGAAGCATAATTGACTCACATCACAAATTCTTGCGGCGTGTGTCTTGCATTAAGTCCAGTAGCAAACTTTTAAACATCCAGTATCTCGACAACAAAACTTATTTCGAAGAGGACGGTTTAGCATTTGCCATAAGTGAAATCTTCATCTGCATTACGTCAATTGTGGCTATAATAATAGCAGTTAGTCGATAATATCTGATACATTCCTTAACCACATGTCGATAAGCACCTTGTAAGTTGTTCTGCTTTATTGTTATTGTTTGATCCAGAGTCTCGAGATTTTTCTTCACATAGTCAACCTTTTCGACGTAAAATTTTATTGCATCGGGAATATCCTACAAATACAAAAGGCAGGTGTCAGTCATTTGCCAGAACGATGATTTCACCAGGAGATTTTCAAAGAATACCTTCTCGACGTAGTAGCCAGTCCCGACATCAACAATGACTTTTTCTATATCTGCCAATTCTCCAGGAACATACAAGTAATTAAATTGAACAGTTAAAGATACATAACATGATGACTTGCGAAGAATATATGTACATAAAATAGGATATAGATTCGGTCAATGGAACAAGAATTCCTTTCCCGGATTTGCTGTCACGAATCTCTTCAACAGACTCGACGCAGTCTTGAAACCGATTCTGGGCTTGTTTGAGTTGCCCATATGATGTGGATAAATGTGCCAATTCCTATGCAATTTTTGTACGAAATACCTATTATATCATGATCTAATGTAATTTTTTATGAATATTTCTTCGTATCTACTCTTATCATTACCTCTGCATATCCAACTACTTACCGCCTCGAGCTGTTTTTTCACATCGATAAGTTGTGATATCTCCAAGTCAGTCAACTCTATAGTTTTGGAGGAAGACATATCAAGCCTTTGTTTGTTATGGGTTAAAGTAGGTGAATTTTACGCTGCTATCGAGATGCTTGTGTCATATTTCACGTGATTATACGTCGAGTGATGTCACCATAGAATCTCGTGATTAATGGCGGACAGCGTTGTACATATAATATGTTTTTGAAAATGGGGCAGAGCACAGGCGGTAGTTATAAAGAAGAGTCGACTGTATAATTTTTGTCAGAATATAAATTTTCAGGGAATATAAAACAGTTATTGGATAACAATAATATTATAAGAAAGCCACCAACTGCTTATATACAGTATATTTCGGTCGTTTTACTCGACTGATTTAACACGGCTCATAACTTTGTCGCGCGCATGTGTGTAATTAATTTCTGATAGCAAAATATGCAAAAAAAAGGGAAACAAAAAAACCCCAACTCTTTTTAAAAAAAGCAAGACGAACTATAATAAATGTACAGCCATCAAAATTTTACTATTGCAACTGTATTTAAAATTGTTTGCAATGATATCTCGTCTATCTATTAAAACAATTAAAGCAGGCATACAGATTTTTCAGATCTTGTCTTCTAACTTTAATTGTTTAATACTAAATAGTCGCTATGTTAACATTACATACTCCATTAATAAATATATTCAGAAATAAATTTAAACGTGAACTTTTATTGAATGTGTGTAATAATGACATTAGTACTTAGTATACGTGCTAATTCCTTTACTGCGGCAAGTCTATGTGGCATACTAAGCTGATCCGCGATTAATAAGTAGATGTTACTCGGGATTTTGAATTTTGGTGACATTTCTGGTCACAATTACGCTATTAACAGAACGAATAGTGACTTGAGGTAAGAAGTTTAGAAGCAAAGAAAACGTAACGCGATTTTGGTGACAACAGGTAATGGCGGGTATATATTTTACCACGTAATACAATTTTGTGGACACAATCAGCTGCCGCTAGGACATATTAAGTCACTGCTAGTACGCGTAGAATCCCGCGTTATTGTTTTTATTACTTTGAGTCAAACGTATATTGATCAATAAAGCATAGTACCTTCTCTACCTCGCATTGTAAAAATAAAAAAAAAAACACCCCGGCATTACTTTTCGGGGAGACTGTATATAAGCAACCCTTCCTGACCGTCTAAAATCCTCATGTCATGTTGCCAATGTTTATGTCGTGACTTAAATAATATTCGATTCTGAAATATTCGGATATAATAAACGATCATTATCCTTACGAAACTCTTATTTACTTCACTATTTTGTTTTTATCTGTTCGCTGATACTAATTATTGACACTCTACGTGACCGGTGGTTTCACAAGATTGTTAATTAGAAATAATTCCCGTTTGAAATATAGCGGAAGAAATCTATCAACGCAGTAGATCAATTTTAACTCGTCGCTGCGATAAAAAATTAGAGATTCTCGAACAATAAATTAATTGTTTTTTAATTAGAAAAAGTGACGCACTCGACTAGTCGAAACACTAAATCGAAGACAGCCCTGTTTAAATAGTATTGAATTTTCTCCTTCGATTCTGCAATAGTTTAATTGTTGTTGTTATTCTATCGTAAGTACCCTTATTTAGATACGAGTATAGAAAAGATTACGTCGTATAGGGCGTGATGGTTTTTGGTAAGAACTTATGAGCCCGAACTTTCTTTCAAGTTTATTGCAGAGATGTTCAATCGGTTAATATCAGGACTTTGTGCAGGCCAAGGAAGACTTACTACTTTTTTTTTCACAGCTTTTTACTATTTATTGGAGTATTGTCCTCTTGAAAAATTGCTTATGTTCAAACTACTGCAATTTCCCCTTCGCTTAATCCACACTTCCATACACCAATTGTTTCTCCACGTTCAAAAAAATTATTCATTTGACCAACAGTAATAGCTTTAACTATCGTTGTGAGTAAAAGTTCCTCGCGATAAATAGCTTTAACTATTATCTCATGGTTACACAAAATGTATATAATAAAACCAATTATTATTGTTGTTATTATTTACATTTAAATTTATTCTCTATCATTTCTCAACAAAATTTGAACACAAATAGTTTAAATAATTTCCGAATACATTTATTAATGGAGTATGTAATGTTAGCATGGCGACTACTTAGTATTAAACAATTAAAGTTAGAAGACAAGATCTAGAATATATGTAAGATGTCATTGCTTTGTCAAGTGAGAGCAATATTACTCGACAAGATACACTTGTCAGTGGTTGCAGGGATGATTTATAGATCGAGAGTATTTGTTATTTGATTCTCATCAACGAGGTTGGCCCAGATACTCATGAAAATATGGTTCATTGCTTTAAACATACTAATACTAATACATTATCAGCCCCTTTAAGGGAAGCTGAATCAAACTCATTTGAACGTAATATCTGCCATTTTATGAAAATTTAAATGGCTACACCTTTCAAGAGTATGATTAACGGTCTTTTACAGCTTGTACATATTAATACCCAGATATTATTATCCAATAAATTCATTTAATAAAGTAATTTTAAATAAACGTGTGGCTGCAAAATTTGGTAGGGTACTGGATATCGATTTGTCGCGTCTACCGACTTCTATTTTATTTTAACTAGTTTCTCCTACTAATGGGAAAGCCCCGGATTAAATTTCAAAGCAACCAACAGTTCCAAGACTAGGGGAAGCCCTTTTTGATTTTTTATTTTGATTTTCACCATATTTCATAATTTAATTGTTGCGAGTCGTTTGCATTGTTTTAATGTTTATATTACTTCAGGAAACCTTGTTTATACCTGAAGTCAGTTAGGTGGTCGTTTCGCTACACTCTCTCAGAATCCATTCTTCTACACCTTTCAAGGCTTCCTGAAATTCAGAAACGTCCTGCTCTATTAAATTCTCCTTCGTGAAGATGTTTTCATATCTACGTTCATCTTCACCGTCTTCAGGATGTTTCATATTTTCTTCTCCCTTCTTTTGCATTTTTGCTCCTTCCAAGTTTTTCAAATCTTCCGTCATCTCTGGTTTGCCGTCATATGGTGTTAATTTTTCCAGCATTTCAATCATCTCCTCTAACTCTCGCTTTTCCCTTCCGTATCTACTACGTATGACATCAACGTTTGGCCATAGCGAAGATGTCAAGATAGTAAATGATTTGCGGAATGAGTGAAGTGCTAGAGTGGATATGGTGGTGGATGGTAGGTCGCCGGAGAATGTCTGGTATCGCCGTGGACAAGACAGAGCAACAAGGCAGTGCCCAATACTCTTCCATGCGCTGAAATCGTTTTTTCGAAGATCGAGATAGGATACGTTATTCTTTATCGCGGCTATCGATGGAGTAGTTAAGGATAAGTAAGCTATGATGAATCTCAGTACGGTTAATTCCCGTTACGGAATAGATTATATATATAAATACAGACTAAAAATAATGTTACCTACGTATCGTTTAGCTTTGAAATAAACCATTGCCTTAAGTTGAAAGTGGCCAGGTTCTTCGCTGTCCTAAAGTATATAAAGGATAAAAAAGTAAATGTCAACGCACTAACATTTCTACTCTTCTCGCTGATACGATCTCACCTCCACAAAATATATATGCTTCGTTCACTTTACTCAGTCGGATACTCACGATTTCGTTAACAAATTCAACTGCTTGCTCATAGTCACCTAATCTAACAGCACTTCTTGCTGCTGTCTCATACAAATCTCTCGTTCCATGTAAGTTTCTTACGTTTTCCGAGCTGTATTTCACAAAGTTTATAAACTCGAGCGATAATTCTAACGCTTTTGCATGGTTTCCATGAGCGTAATGATATTCAATTGAGTATTTCAGATGGTTTGCACCGTGTTTTGTTTGTAAAAGGACGGACGGAGGAATGGGATTCGGAGCATGAAACCACTTTGTTGGAGGAATTTGTGTGAAAGAAATGGACCAGAAGGAAAGTTATAGTTATTCGTAATGCTCGTTCGACTTACTTCTGCATAATCATGCTTTGGAATGTAATCTACAACCGTCTTCTGCGGTTGTGTTTTTCGTTGCTTAACCAGTGCCTGTACAAGCGGATCGTCCTCATCAAAATCGAAATTGAACTCCATTGTAGTCTTCTTCGATAATGTAAATCAAGAGAACGTTTCACGTCATCAGCTTGTGGTCCGGCGCGCTATATGCATACGCCTAATCACGTGTTATTCCATTGACAAGCAAAATAATGCCGGTCAAAGAATGGACGTGTGCAAACCTTGTGGACTCTGCCTATACCGAACTGGCCGGCTGGAGAATTTTAGTTCGTTATAACCAGAGTTCGTTATAACCAGAGCTTGCGTTATAATCGAATTTATTGATTAGGAAAAAACGGGTCTGGTGATTCTGGTTCGGTATATCCAAAGTTCGGTATATCCAGGTTCGGTATAGGCAGAGTTAACTTGTATTATCACGAAGATGGACATCCTAAAGTTACCAAAGATCTTGAGAAAAGTCTTCAGAGAGCCGCAAATATAACTTTAGTTTCAACAAGACACTTGGTTGAAAACGTCTCGCGAAATTACTTACTAAACTAGATTCTCTTTGTCTGTTCCAGTAAAGAAACCACTTAGAAAAGATCAAAGTCGTGTAGGTTAAAGAGCGGTTTAATGCGGCCTACAAGTTGATGTTCTTCAAAGACAATTCAAAGATGTCAATCCCGATGTTCGATTTAAACGCAAATTAGGGGATTATCGAATAGTGCCATAAAAATCTATTTCTCAACGAATGTTAAAATTTTAAATAAATGTTCGAGTCGCGTAACCTAATTTTAACGCTTTTCGTAAGATAAAAAAGTCGGCTCCAGGTCATTCGTATTTTACTATCTAACGTCTTGCAACTTTTTGTGTCTGTATTATTTGCAAGGTGCGCTAAATTCATCATTAATTTCACGACGAGTCATTACTCATTCTGCCAATATTGCAAATATAGAAGATGGTCGTGCTTTGAGACGGACTCGTAATATTTTGCTCCGTTCCGCAATATCACTATCTCTTGACTGAGTGAAGAGCGTCATTACCTTTTTATTCTGGCCTCCAAATTTCCAGCAAGGTAGACCTTCTGAACTTTTTATATTTTGAAAAAAAATATGCCATTAAATAAAAACTTACAGATTTTGAAATGGGAGAATAATTGGGTAACGGGATTGTGGTAAAACGTCTCGAGCATTCATAATCGCAAGTTACTCGTGCCATAAACGCATTTCGTGGTAAACAACAGGTAAGGTTTAATCTAGAAGCGGAGGCCGAGATCAATGTCTGACCGAAATGTCCGATACTTAGCTCAAGAAGTGCGAAAAAGTAGACAAACAGCTGCTGATAAACTTGTTCAATAAATGAACGAACACTTAACAATCTGTTATCTGTATGAAGCCGGTTTCCACGGTCGTGTTCGAGAGAGCAAGTCTTTTATTTCTGAGCAGAATCGGAAACACGCATTCAGTGATGCAAAGACTGAAAAAAAAATGTATCAACGAAGGAAAACTGTCACATGGAGCGACGAATCCCGTTTTTCTTGTATCCAAATGATGCGGTCTGGCGTCAGCCAAAAAAAAACAGCATATGCTTGGTTCCCAACTTATAAACACGGAGATGGTGGCATAATGGTGTTTCGCCTGGCTCGCTGGTTTCAATAGAACGTAAAATTAACATTATTACCTTATTAAGTCAACAGCTTTTATTTTTCAACAAGACAATGCCCCAATTAAATGGAACTTCTCCACAAAAAGCCTCAGTGAACAAATTCAAGCTGTAATAGTAATTGATAGCAAGGCCAACCCAACACTGTATTTGATAAAAGGCTTAGTTTTTACGCAGTGTGTTTACACCAACATTTTTGTTGAGAGCAACTATCTCTCAAGACATGATGTCTTTTAGTATTAGATCTAATGTCAGTATAAGGCAAATTACTTTCTTGATAAGTCGAACAGTCATGGCCAGCCGGTTGTATATGACTTATCGAGTATTCCGTTCCGATGAAGTTTTAACTTTATCACCGTACAGTTTTTTCCCTCAATATTATAAAGCTCTGTTCTTGACTGTGCACTTGGTCTCTCGGACAAAATATTCTTCCCTAGGAAGAGATATTAGTTCGGGCAACACTAAAAACGTGCGGGCAATTAGATAAGGGAATGCTCAATACACTCATAGATCTATCGCCTCGATAAAACCTTTGATTAGACCAAAGCTATCATTATTCCCGTGAAACAATGGTTGACTAAATTTAGGTTGAGCCATTTTTTACTTCGACATTCATTGGTTAATATGTTTTGTCGAAGTGAAATTAGTCTCAACTTTTCGTCCGCTTTTAGGGTCTATTGCCCATCTAACTGACCGTTTTTTTGGTTGTTAGCGTTTTTTTGTAATTTAGCGCTTTTTCTGTGTTTTCGATTTACGCGCGTTAGCTAAATAGACAAAAACCATTTTAAGCCGACCCGAGATCGGTAAAGAAAAATGCTCTCTTCACCAAACTCAACACACTGAACATGCTCGCAGTATCGAAGGGTTATTTATCTACTAACGACAAAGACTACAAAAAGCATGATCAAATGCTTAATGTCATCTTACTAATCCAAAAACCGATTAGACAAGTCAATACCTGATTAGACAATGTGAGGCGTTCAATAACACCCTAAACTCCTGTGGCGTTGCCGCAGTATTAGGTCACGCCACAATTGTTCCTTGTGACATTTAGGTGTTTGTTTGGGGTCAACCGAAAGTTGTTTCTTCTTTCACTCTTAACTACTCACAATGCAACTTTTCTACGCTAAAGCCAGACCAAAAGCTAATCCAAAAGATGCGGTTCTTCGTCTACGGGAGACCCTGTCGATGTTGGAGAAACGCGAAGCTTTCTTACAGAACAAAATCGACAGCGAATTAAAGACGGCCAAACTCAATGCAGGAACAAACAAAAGAGGTAAGTGTATCGACATTTACCCTACTGCCTTTCCCTCTATGCATACTTTTATCGTCTCCATCTTCCCTTGGCTATATTATCTTCTCGATCATCACGATCCTGTTTATTAGTTTGTGCAAAATAACCAGTTATTGTAATCGGACATGGTAATGTATGATTTCACACAAGTTCTAACGGACTTTGAATTGCAGCTGCTTTGATGGCTTTGAAAAGGAAGAAACAATATATGAATCAGATTGAGAAGATATCCGGGTCTCGACTATTGATCGACACTCAGGTGATGGCTATTGAAAACGCTAATGTTAATTTAGAGACCATGAAAGCAATGCAGGTGGGGGCTGAGGCAATGAAGTCGATATATGGATCAATGTAAGTAAGGACTAATGTTTGTTGTACACTATTTGAGTAGAAAAGGAATATATGTAATGTAAAGGCTTGGCCGCTTGTAAATTTGATATACTTTATACGTTAACTAATGAATATTACCTTTACATCAACAGGGATATTAACACAGTCGATGATACAATGGAATCTATACGCGAACAAATGGATTTGGCAGAAGACATTTCGAATGCTATTTCGGTACCCTTAGGAGTGGACTTTTTAGACGATGTATGTCAAGCCTTCACATCACCTCTATTGCGAACGATATTACAATAACAGATCACTAATACGCTCTAAATAATTTACAGGATGAATTGGCAGCTGAATTGGAGGAATTAGAACAGGAAGCACTCGACAACCAATTGCTTGGTGCAGAGGCTCCACCTGTTACAGTGCCGAATCTAGGAAGGACTGAACCAGGTATGTTACAGCCGACGGGTTATTTGAAACAAATCTGTTGCGTAATACTGTTTAACTGCATGTCGTCTATTGTTGGCTTGCTCATATTTAATGTATACCTATCGTTTGTTAATGCATAGTTGTGAGAAACCCAGCGCAAGATATCGACGAAGAGGCAGAACTAGCAGATTTACGAGCTGCTATGGCATTATGAGTAAAAAACCAACAACAATAACAATAACAACACCAACAACACAATAGACAGTGAAGTCTTACTAATTTTCAAACATTGGATATCTTGTTCTCTGTTATGATGGTGGAGATCAATAGCTATATAATATTTCGGCCAAAAAGCCTATTCATTTGTGGTAGTTGCGAGATGGCTTGTATTCATATTATCATAATATACATGTTCATGATCTGCGATAGCGACGTGGAATCACGTAAACACTTTAAATTATTTTGGGCTATCTCATTTCAATAAACCAATGTTGATTGATAATAGCAAAGAATTATATAATGCTATATTGCGTGTGGTATTAGTATTTAGATACTTTAGAAAATGCATTAACACACGTCTCCACTATCTGTGTTTTGAAAAGATATTTAACAACACTTTTGCGGTTTGTTAATTGATTGACTCTTTCATAGGACTATAACGCATATTATTAATGTTGCGCACAATAATAAAATGACCGAAACAAAAGCAAAAGCACCGATCACGAATGTCATTGCTTACTTAATGACAGAGTTTTCTTCATGCTGTGCTTCATTGCTAATAGTTTTTTATACAGATAAATGCGTTGAATTACTCCGAGTAGTCTGGCGTATATTAATATATAGTAGTGTTACAGGGCGAGACCCGATTGAAAAGCTCGCTCAATATATTAAGGAAAATGAAGATAATCTTGAACCCGAAGAGATAAATACGCTAGCGTATAACTTAGCTAAAACAGCTCCTACTGTAATAGCTCAATCCTCACGTCTTAAATT
>CAJVPJ010000055.1:0-53157 GCA_910592205.1 Paraglomus occultum
CACTCGCCTTGAGGTCGCATTTGTCGTGTTAAAGCTAATAGACGGGCAGTCGGAGCGAATTACTGCTATAATTGTGGGGATGACACCATATATATAGTCTATTATGAATAGGAGGAAAAGCGACAGCCAAACGTTCGGAAATCTACGAATGACGAACATAATGAGGAAGAGGTTAGAATTCTACAAGGTTTACGAGTTCTCATCATTATCATCAATATTCCCTTTCCCTTTTGGCAACAAACTGTACTCACAACCAGATTTCATCCTGAACTATATCAACTATCATTACGAATAAATATTAGTTTATGCTCTTGTTATAATACCTGCATATTGTTGTTATCCAATTCTCACAAGACTAAGGAATGACAATTGGTCTACAGCATCATAAGAATGACTTTGATCTTCGCTATCTCCTGCTCGTCGTCTATTCGTCCAGGGGTTTTCCACAAAGTGCGCGGACAACTCTTAACGTATTGAGACACGCTTTCCGACAAAGGTATTGTAATCCCAATAATACAAAGCTAGTTTTGTGTACAAATAGAAATGTCGCACGATTTTCTTACTTCGATTAAGCTACCTACCACCAATCGTGAATGCTGTTCGGCAAAAGTAGTTATAGCCAAGATTATATTCATTTTGCCAAATCTGTCGCTTCTCCCTGTATGAACATTTTGGACGCGACCCCTTCAATAACATGTTTTGCAGTATGCCCCCCCGATACGGTGGTGTTTGCCCACCCGAGATGAATTGTTGTTGATACATGATAAAAATGGAATAAATATGTACGGATAGAACGTGAAAGAGGAAATTGAAATGCTTTTTCATTCCATGGCGAGACCGTAAAGGTTTGACCATAGTAAAAGATTTAATCATGAGATAAACGCAATATTTATATGAATGTCAATGACATGATAATAATAATAATTATAACTTTTAAGGAAATGATTATTGGTTTAATAAACGATTTGAAGATTCAATACAGTATTAAATTTGCACACAACAAACTTACGTAATATGTCCAAGTAAAACTTGCTTCGAATAGCACACGTCAATGATCCTGTCCGACAAGAGGTTTAGATTATTATTATTATAACATTTTCTATTTGTAAAAGTTCTAACGTTATAAATTTCAAATACCTTTTTGAGAAATAAATATTCATTAGAGGTTGGCGAGTGATGCTAGCTTTCTTTACCAAGGTTAATGATTTTGTTATGGTGTAATGTAAATAATTAAATATAAAATAGTAATAGTTCTGCTCTTTATATTAATGGGTGTATGAAATAGCACCCAACTATACCATTAGAACACGTTCACATTATGAAAATCAAGATACTTTCAAACATCCACCGAATGAATAGTAACTTCAGATATTTGTCTGCACAGCTCAGTTTTCATTTCAGGAGAAATAGTCACTTGACCATGTAAAAAAACTGACTTTAAACTATGCCCCATATATTTTAGTAATGCTTTTGCAAAGCCATCATCAAAAGCATTGTTTGTAATAGATATAGATTCAAGATCTATCAAACAAGAAGACAAAAAGTTAACTAACATGTCCAATGATAGCTGATAAGAGTTTTCTAACACAAGAGCTTTCACTGATTTTGGCAGGTGTTGTCCAAGTAGTAATAGTATTTTCGGTATTAGTTCATAATGTTGCTTAGTTCCCCGGATAGCAATAGATAATCTCTTCAAATGCAGCCATAACGGAAGCACAGTTTGAATTAATGGAATATAGACATTCAAAGAAAGCTGTATTTCTAAATTAGTAAGGTAGGGTGTATTTGTGGCGCATATAATCCAGAGTTCTACGTTGTTCCACAGTTCTGTCGCGTTCTGAATTCTTTTCACAGAGAGTGTGTCTAAGCTCTCTTTCACGTTTTTAAACAATGCACCAATGCCATAGGTATTCGTGTCGAGCTCCTCTAATTTAAGTACACGGAGATTAGAAAACATAGTAGACTGCAACTTCATTGGTGACTGTACACGTAGTTCGCAGCAAAACATCTCAACGTGGTGTAGATTGGTACAGTAACCTAGAAATTCGAGTAAATCATGTGCATCCCTATCCTGTATGTTAAAGAGTATCTTGATTTCTCTGAGCGTTTTTGCCTGAGTACACAATCCTTTCCAGACTGGTTGCAGACTCATTTCATTATTTTGCAACTCGAGATTGAGTCTTGCAACCTTTAAGCCTTTCTGCTTGCTTATAAAATTACTAATAGCATCGCACCATTCAGTCCCATCAATATACGCTGATTCCCATGTACATTCAAATTCAAACGATTCAAGATTTGTTACTGTCGTTGCAGCTCTGTGTAAAATATCGGGGTGAAATTTCTGCGAGAATTTGAGTCGCCTTAACCGATTGAGATTGCCTTTAAGGTTAAATAAGTTCCAGGATGTAGCAGGCCAACTATAATCGTCGTAACTCGGAGCACGATCAAGTCCGGTCACGTCTATTTCTGCTAGTAACGGGCAATTCGTTATTATTCCTTGGCATAGCCTCAAAAGTAGTAGCGGCGCAATGGTGGAAGAATGAGTGCCTTCTAAATAATGACTAGAATAATACTCCGTCGCATGTATACAGTCCAACACTTTGATTGTCCTAACAAAGTTTAAATAATTAAAAATTGACCGTTCGCTCTCAAGCGATGGATGCATATCCACTATGTCTTCCAAGTCTTCAAAACACTCCTTGGGCAGGAATCGTAGAAACTTGACAAGCATTCTGCAAGCTTTACGACCGTTCCAGCGGAAAGGTGCTTGCCATAAGTAGGCAATAGCACATTCACACCACATGCGGTTAACAAGTGAACAAGAGTAAAGGTCATTGCTGCTTTCAGACAGCTCTGATATTATTTGCATAATACAGAGAAAGGGAACGTTCGACATTATTTTCGCTAGTTTGGTAGCAAAGCGATTATCCGGCTAAATTGGATGTGGTGGCACAGATAACAACACTAATACTAATATGGGGGTCAACAACTTTAGGGATTAGCTGCGTTGTATGTTATATTATAAATAATAACGTGTCTCCTCTGAATGACGTCTGTTAAGTCAATATACTGTAGATATAGTGTTTATTGTTAGGAGCAAGTTCACTGAATCTGTCTATAATGCCAAAGTGTTTGTTTAATTTAACTAATAGTAACTCTTGCTGAGCACTTAAAAATTTGCTTTACTTGAAAATCTTACATACAATCACGTAGTTTTTAAATTTACAGGTCAAAGTTGTGCTGGCTTCACTGAAGCCATAAGTAGGGTTCGTACGCAGTTTTCATGCACTTTGGTCGTTTTATTATAACATATTAATCCCAGCGATATAGCTTTCTTCTTCCTTTTATTTGGCAAAATATCCGTATTGATATATTGTCAGAATTTAAGCAATTATAACATATTAATAATATTTAATTTATATAAGTTTAATTATCCCTTATCGTGTTTGTGTTATCTTTTCACTTTGAGTAAAAAAACTTTTCGGTAGTAACAATTCTTAGATGGATTGTTTTATCGACATTTGAAAGTAACTTGCCATTTTTATTTTACTAGTCGTTTAGTATTAACGTAATTAACTGTCGCTTGAATTTATTTTGATCTTGCATTATAAGCACATTAAATGCTGTGTGGACTTGTCAACAATGGATTTTTAACGTATTAGCTAAATCGACAAATCAACATTAAAGAAGAGTTTTCTGGCAGACAACAAACAGTCGTTTATTATGATCACAATTAGATTTCGTCATATTTGCTAATAAGTTTTGACAATAACAAAATTTGTTTATAACTAATCCAATTATTAAATAATTGTGATCTTGATTATAAAGAATTTTTAGTTATAAAAATTTTTTCGGTCGATTACTTACTTATGCAGATAAAATATATAAATCAATGCACTGCATGAGATTAGAAACGTGACAATTAGTGTTACGGTAAATAAAAAATTATTTAAAAGTTTTCGTGTTATTGTTATAATTAAAACGGTATTAATTGAATGACGATTGTAATTGTTCCATGTACATGAAAAACGATCGGCGTGCGTTTGATTAGAATAAAAGAAAAATAATAAAATAATAATAATAATTTTTTTGGAAATGTCATTGGTCAGGTGTTCTCATTCACTTTGTATGGTCCGTGTATCAGCACTGCGCATAACGTGGTGGCTTTGCATTCTATTGTGCAATACGTGCATGTGTAGTAAAGTATAAGTATACGTTAAACTCTTAAATATCGGGATAAACCCAAAGTGACGACATTTATTCGTATAAAACTTTAAGCGACTTGTTCTACCCAATTTAATATCAAGTTCAAAAACCGAGTAATTATAATGTCGTATCACAACAATAAAAGCCCTGCATATGTAAAGTCTGCTTTGCAGGTAAGACGCCACATAAACATTTCAGGGGTTAATAATAAGAAAAGTCACGCGATTTGTTTGCAGAACAATAAGTCCGATTGTGCAAATATAAAATTTTCAAAAATTTAGCCGTACATCGATTTTTGCCAAGCTTCAGTTATTCGTCCCCTCAATTCTATATTATCAAGTATACTGGGTATTTATATTGACGAGCTTATTATATAGTAAAGACAATGCAATCCGTAAGTACAGCGTAAATGATCTCAATGTCAGCACACCTTTTTTTTACGGATTTATCAGATCATTGAAAAAATGTGTCTACTTGAACTCCGTATCCAACACTTGAAGGATAGTGATGCAATTTATAGTCTTTTTTTTTTTTTTTTAATTCTTGACAACACTTACTTCTATAACACAATGTATTGCATCGTTATATAAGTTGTTTCAAAGCGCTAGTATCTAATTCTTGCAGCATTTTTAGTTCAATATTGCTACATCCAGCTGGCTGCGTTTAAATTTTTATAATTTAATCTCTTGTTTTTGATTTAATACTACTATCAAATAATAATTGTCCTTTGCATTTCATAAAGTCAGTCAATTGATTGCGTTTTATAAATATAACCATAGTAACTTTATTAAAATTGTAACTAAATGTGTTAGTCAACGGTATTTTAGTGTTTTAGTCAATTTCATAAAACAACCGTCAGTTAATAAACTTATTAAAAAAATTTGCATTTTATTGGAATTTAGTTACCGTATAATACGGGAACAACCTCTTAAACATACGCTCAATATATAAAACCAGGCAGGCTTTCTCTTTTTTCTTTTTTCGTTGAGCTACATTAACAATTACTTAATGCATGCCCTACACGTGATCATTTTTCGCGTTCTTTTTTGGCTCCAGTTAAAGATTTATTTCAATTTATGCCGACATATTAATCACGGACGTATTACTGTACTTCCTCGTCAGACAAAAGAATCTGACAATTTTGTCCAAACACGTCCAGGATAAGTAAAACTTACCCACTTTATTAACAACAAATCTGAAAATGAAGAATTAAAAACCAACCAAGCTTTAACTAGTTCAGAGAGGAAGGTTAGATTACAGCAAAATCAAGAGAAATTAGAGAAATTAACTTCTCATTATAATGCCATTTCCCCACACACTTTTGTCTAAAAATTAGCCGGTTATATTTACATCTAGTTTATGTCTTTATTAACTGTCTCACAATTTTTGACTAAACGGGGTGCAATCACTGTTTATATCGGTTTAAAAGCAGTCAGGACAATATAAAGAGCTGGAGAACAGACTTTGACAAGCTGACGTTAACATTTTTAATATGGCCATTAATATTAAACGGTTGATAATCATCTGTTGGACACAACCCATAGTATTATAATGCCCATAATTTCTCTTATTATGTACAGCAACGTGATGCATCTGGTTTCAAGACAAAGTGAATATACGTGTCGATAAATGCGTGTTGTAGAACTCTAGTTTGTGTCTTTGGCAGCTAGGACCAACATGACAAACACTCAAAGACGAATGACGAAATCTCCAATAAGCAACGCAACACTAAGATCAGTAACCATTCAGTTTATCCGGTCCCTTCACTGGGCATCATCTAGTCGTTCAGTCAGATAATCTATGAAATAAACGCAACGCGTATTGAACTAACATTTGCATTGTTGCGTTTCGAATTCATTCTTAAAAAAGTGATTTGATATCAGGTATATGCGAGGTCTTTATCGTATATGCTCCAAGACCCCAAAAATGTAAGTATGTATATCTTTGGGACTACCATGATTTTTGAACCCCAATTCATTGTGGCGGTTTCCACATAATTTCCCACAAGAAACTTTTAAAGTTTCGTAGAATCTTGATATCAGTTACACAATAGCCCCTGCAAAAAAATAATGGATTGCAAACTTTATTAAGCTGGAACGAAATTTACTCTCAACTCTACACTCTGATTGGATAGTTGAACGATCACAATTAGCCCACTTGCAGTAACGGGCTATGTTAAAAAATTCCACAGTTTATTAGACGATATTAATATATTTAATTGTATAGATCACATGGTGCTGTGAAACTACTTCTCTCTACTGTTTCAAGTTTTTGGACGAAGAATCGGTTTTGTGCACATTAACACGTTGCGTTTCAGGTTTCGATTTGATCTGATTGTGGTCAACTTGCGCCCGTGGGAAGAAAAGAAGACCTCGACCTGAAATAAAAATCTTAGACTGTTGAATTTTTCATCCTCCCTCACTACTCCCCGAAACATGTTCTAATGAAGAAATACGTGTAATCAATGAGAAATCTGGTATGCAGACCGAATATCAATTCATACATCATACACAATGTTAATATGCAAGAACCCCCAACGACTGTTAGATTCCTTATCGCAGAAAACCAGGCCTTGATGATGATATTATTGGAATGGATACAGTCTGGAATGAGATAAATTGTAAATCGCACAAGTCCATTGTTCGGAACAAAGAAATCTTCAAACCTTACTATTACTTCCGGTCGAATTGATCAGGTTAAACATGACAAAACACAAGCATTCAGCAGTTTGTGACACAAACTAATCGCAAAATCAGGAGCATTCTCTTGTTGTGAATTGTATGGTTTCATAAATTTACGAGTTTCACAAACTCTTCCATCCGGAATGTTTGTTGGTAGATCAAATGAGAACAATGGAACGCACCCTGTATAATTATATTATCGTTATCATCAATCTCGAGAATTTTCTTTGTTGAAAAAAGCAAATATTAATACACCAGGAGATAATTGGTCGGTTTTTTATTATGTCATCCTCCGTGCATACGGCAACAAAATCTATATACACATTACATCATATGATGTCGGCGATGGTTGCCAATTATGCCTTCTAGTCGCCTGATTATATCGACCAATGGTTGTTGGTATGATGATGAACAATTGTTATGAGCATGTTATTAATATTTTATATATCTACATAAAAATTCTAGAAACCAATGTTATAAAACAGAAATCAATGTCGTTTCCGGATACTACGGCAAGTCCGAATGTCAATGAAAAATTTTTTTGAGATAACATGTTTACGAAAAGGAAAATGTAGTTGTGTACATGAATGAATTAATGAAAGTAATTACATGTGAATTTGTAAATTTGAGAATATGGGAAGACTAATGAATTGTAAATCGTAAAAACAGTCTCACAATTAAAAAATAAACCCGCTCCGTCTTCAACAACTGATTGTGATGAATCCAATTTCAAACTCTCGCTTTTCAGCTCTGTGCACTTGTCTAAAACCTCCCACTTCCTCCTCATCTCCTTTACACTCTTGATTTGGAAGGAATTTTCGTTCATTTTAACATCCGATTTTCTCATTATCTCTACCTGACCATTATAAGTCCTCACTTATTTCGCTCACTTCCAAATCAACTCGAACTAATGGCCAACTTCTGCTCCCACACCCACACCCGCACCCATGTCAGCGTCCTCACTCGCACCGATATTCTTCTTACTCTTCCCCGTTCCCAATAACCCACCTCGATCTACCCGTACGCCTTTCCCATTACTAACTATAGGATGGCCCCTGACGCATCTGCTCCACCAATCTCTCAACATTCTGTCTACTTCTGACCATTCTTCGCCACTAACAATGACACCTCTTAGCTTCTTTATCTCCGTTTCTATCAAAGGCTTTATCATCTCCTCCGTAATCCCATGCCATCCTATAATACTTAAATATTCCAGCTTTGCGCATTTCGCTAGAGTAACCCAAGGCGGACATGATTCAAAGTTTGTATTGAAGATGTGAAGAGTTCGCAGAGTAAATACGGGAAGTGAAGAAAAGATGAGGGAGATGTAAGGTGGATACAGGTTGAACAGGGTCAGGGAGGAAACGGTTGAAAAAGCAGGTATGAAAGGCGAAAGTGAAGGAAGGGGCGGTTGCAGGGGCGGGAAACAGAGTGTTAGGGTAGTCTGTTGATTTTGTCGTTAGTGTTTATATGCAAACGTGCCAATAAATGGGTGGCATTGCGGAACAAGAAGAAATCATTCGTAAGACGATGATGTTGTTTGATCTCGAGTTAGTAATATGTAAAATAATTACCGCTCCATAAAACCATAAAGATACAAGGAAAATCCAAGGACACTCACCAAATTCCTACAGCACTCTCCGATAGCCGTGAAAACTCCATTACATACGCAACAGCCACTGATTTCCAACCACTCGACACTTTTTATCAGTTCTCTCATCTCTTTTGTTTTAACCACCTTCTCTATTCCTATTTTCTTCCTCTTTGCTCTTGCAGATCCCAACAAACTCATCTTCATAACTGTAAATTGTCTATCCTGCCCCTCAAACCGTTTCTTGATAAGATTCTCTAATATGCCGAATACGTCGTGATGGGTGGTCTGCTTATCGCACCATGTTTCGATAGCGTCGTAAAAGGATTGCATGTCAAAGTGTGTCAGATAAGATACATAATTGCGTGGTTCTTCTTGCGTTAAGTAAGTATTGATGAGTTTGTACGAAATAACCGGATTCGAATATAGAATCGGAGTCGCGATCGACGCCCAATGTCTACAGACAAGTGTACAAGCGTAAAGGTGCGAGAAGGATGATGACGGGGAAGGAAATGGCGAGGAGGATGTCGTGGAAGAGGATGATGGATAGGTTGGAAGGAGAAACGAAAATATTATTTGGAGGGTATTATCAAGTGTGAATATGCGGTGAGGCGGTTTTGGTGTACGATTTCGGTTACGGCTTGATCTGTGTGTTTTTGTTTGTTTGTTTGTTTGTTTTTTGGAATGACGTTGAGATAATGAAGAAAAGTAGCAGAGAAACAGGATAAGAAAATAAGGATAATTCAATTTGATCGAGCGTGCGGATCGAGTGAGCCAACGTGAATGGAATCATAATTGAATCGCAATAATTGTTTGGAAGGATAACCATCGAAATGAGAGGAAGAAAAAGGTTCTTTATGTTAGTAATCGTAAATTGTATGTCGCCAAACATTTCTTAAACTTTCCCAACGCAGTCCGCCAAGTAAAAACACTAGAGATCTTTTTTACCTTTTAAACGCCCTGGAAAATTTTTTCAGCATAACTTTATACTTTTTCGACTTTTGTGATTGCTTCAAGATATGTAGATTCATTACTCGATCATTCGATAAGTGAAATATCGCTTTTGTTTTGTACCCTTTCTATTTGCGATTTTTGATTCCGTCCCGTCGGCTAGTGTCGGTGAGGGATGAGAGGTCGGAAAGTGGGTGTATTTATAATAGGCGGGTTCACGTTTGAAGAAGGGTATTTGTACAATTATTGGGAAACAAGAACGTATGTTAAGTGGTTTTTGTACAAAGTTTGGATAGTGTGTATGAAGGAGAGCAATAATGTATGAAAGTAGTTGTAATAATGTAAGAGTGTTTGTGTGTTATGATTTCATTGGATTAATAACAACCAGGAAGTAACAAAAAAATGTATGAAAGACGAAAGGCAGATGAATTATAAAATATATTGTCTATACTATATATTGTCCCTTACACATCAAACGCTGTGTATGATGATAGATAAGAACTTGGCCTATTATATGTTAATATAATTCAATCCCAACATGGGTTTTATCTCTTCTTTATTCTATTTTCTTCGTTATGTCCAATCGTTGTTGTTTGCAAAGTATTTTGCGTAGCAAATCGAAATGTGTTAATATTAGGCGAAACCGAGAATACTATCGTTGTTTGTTTGGGTATTTTGAGGCAGTTTATTTATAGAAGTGCTGTGTGCGACGTCCGAGGTTGATTCTCATTTTTTCATGTATATTTTAATAAGTTGTACGATGCAGATTTTCGAGCTTTCGTAATATAAATAATAACAATAAATATAAGTGCCGATTTCCGAAAATCACGACCATGCACATGAGTTTATATAGATTCTTTATTTCATCTGTGTGACAAATAAAGTTACATATGCTCGCAAGACACTCACATTAAGGGGAGGGTGTTTGCGTTCAAACCTTACGTGCGACTTCAGTTATCTCCAACCTGGAAACAACATTTAGAAAGAATCCTCTTTAAGGAATTGTTCTACTGTAAAAATGTACAGTCAAAAATAAAATAAATAACAAATACAACCTTGTAATACACAATATATAATACAAAATATAAGTATGTGGGGTGCAATAAATGCGACGCCACAGTAAATTTCAGGGGCAATGTGTTGAGCATAATAATAATAACAATAACAACAAATTATACAACCCATGTCTTAATATTTGTGCTTAATATTAAACAACTATCATCTTTGAAGATTCTCGATAATGCTTGTCAGAATTTGCAACCTTTGAACTTATTTTAATATTCTTGTTGCAAGCTGTGCAAATTGTCATTGTCAATATAATTATTTATTAGTTTTTACTGTCACAAGTTTCAATATATTTTGAAAAGTAGCAATTTTGGTAAAATTAAACTTCAACAAAGAAACCTACTTTGTAATAGAGACGACAATAATATATCAAGATGGGTTTTCCTTACTAAGCACAAGGCTATGTTATTATTTTCAATAGTAAAAATTCATCTTAATAAAGTTTAGAGAAACTTTTGTGAATTGTAAACTAAAAAGATAAATCCAGTCAATCTACTGGCTGTTATTTTGTATCTCTTAATTTGAATTAAACAACCAATTTTGTTGTTCAAATTTTTAAAATTAAGCTAAGTATTTGCTTTTTTACAACAGTTTAAAAATGCACTATATTAATATTAATTGTTCATTTATTCATTTACCTGGCTTTGGTAACATAAATAGCGTTTCCGATAAAAACAGTATTAATTGTAATATGCTTACAGGAATGCAGTAGTCTTGAAAATGACAGCTTTATAACTTATTTATCGGTCGGATATGTCCGTTTGTTTAATTAGTGATTTCTGAAGTCTGATTTAACATCATACATTGCGAGGCGTTTATGCTTTTCGATATTAGTAATGTTTCTCTCGGTGAACAATATAAAGTAATCGTTTTGTTACATACATGCAATTAACACTACGACCAAATAATACGAATCTTGTAGCAAGTGTGAATTGCTTTGCGTAGCCTTGTATTTAACTCGGAATTTACATTCATTAATTCCGTAAAAAAAAAACTTACGTTGCCAACAAACAACCAATAGTAAAATTAACGCTTTTTTGCAGTTTTGTTATTGTGGCTGAACAATTTGGACCCCCTGAAATCATGCGCACAAAGGGGTTGATACACTGTCGTGCCACTAAAAACGGGTAATTTCTCCATGATAATTACCCACAGATATATGGAACATAGTATGAACGGCCACACCAATAAAAACGCTTTTTACTATGTAAAAATTTTACTTGCAGTGATCGATTTGATAATTTCCATCAGACGTTCGGATCTCTTAAATAAGGGTACTAAATAATTGTCCATGAATTACGCATTGCATTCAGCCAGTGGCTGTACAATGGCTCACACCGTAGCGGTTGAGGATTAAACTGCGTATCTACTGTTGAAGAGATAGCGGGTAATTCTCAAGCTGTAAAGCTCTGATATTTTAAAGAACAATGCGACATACGAAACTAAGCGTGAGTTCTCAAGCATTAGTATTTATTAGGGTATTAGCGGCACAGTTGACTCATATCTAAATTTACGGATAATTTGGTGTCAAATTAAAGCGTAAATCTGTTGAGATAAACAAGTTACTGGCAGCTACCATTACAACAATATTATATTTTATATAGACCTATCTTTATATAAAAATAAACTAATTTACATTAATCCACCATGAAAACCCAAAATTGCAGCACCGTTAGTTTTAAAGAAAGCTCAAGGAGAAAAATTTTCTGCAGATGTACTAAAAAATTATCTGTAAAATTATCAAGAACAAACCGCTTTTAAAGAATATTGGAGAACTCTGATTATAGCTCGGTAGAAAAATCTAATTGAACTGAAAGGTTATAAAAATATTCATTATGAATGACAGCAGAAAGTGAAAACAGGGTGTACATCGGTGCTTAGAGAAACAACTTGAGAGCACGTAATTTTATGTCTTAATATCTAAGTATTCTTGAACTACAAAATAAGAACCATAAGAATAAACAAAAAGAGAAATAAAAATAATAATTACATTTATTTACATATTACTATTGTTATTATTACTATACACACTATGTTCGTTCAAGCTACAGTATCCTTCTCCATATAACAACTCATATTACTATGTCTACTGTCTCTAACGCCCAAGTCACAAAATCATTACCTGCTGCCGGTTCTAAAAGAGACCTTAGAAACGGACTCTATCATTGTTCTCGCATGTTGACAAAATAGCAATAGCGTTTGTCTTATGCCGTAGGGTCAGTTTTTCGTATTTTGTGAGGGCAAGACGCGAATGGTTCGTTTGTTTGGTTCAATGTAAGATGTGCTGCGCGATGTAATCTATTGATCAGTGACTTTATTTATATCTCAAAAGTAATCAATTACATTTATAATAAAGATGTTAAAATTGTGCTTACAAAAATTGAATTTTGTTGTGCAATTTTGACTCTTTTATATGGTCCAAAAATTATAAATCGACAAGTCACTCAACTATTGAACTGTTTGGTGGAAGCTTCTGTTTACATTTTTTCTATCTTTTTGTTTCTTTCTTGGTTTATCATAAGTTGGCGTTAATTTTATAGGTAAATTTTTCTTTATCTAATCAACATGTCTGGAGAGTTTGGATATCACTGATTTTAAAACATAAGTGCAATTTTTCTCCTTGAGCTTTCTTTAAAATACTTCTAATAGTGCTGTAATTTTTGAGTTTCATGGTGGATTAATATAAATTAGTTTTATATTTATATAGAGATAGATCTATATGAAATATATTACTATTACAATGATAGTTGCCAGTAAAATGTTCATCTCAACAGGTTTACATTCTGACATCAAATTAAAGCCAAAAATTACATTTAAACTTATGTCTGGATTATCCATTTAGAAGAATAATTTTAAAGACACCGCATGAGATGTTTACAGGTAAAGAAGATAAAGCTAGAAATTACATCATATATAATGTGCATGCAGTAACGGTTTTTAAATATAATGCCATTGACAAAAGCTGAGAACGCAATTCAACGTACTCGATCTGATTTTGCTTACACTGTATTGTGTGGATAAAAAATTTATTTGATCTTGTTACCTGAATTTGACAACAGTGGCCATACAAGCTGTAAACTTTGTTTATACTGGTCATTATCATAACGTCGCGCTTTATTGTATGGTTTGATATTGAGACACAAATTGCCTCATTTGTAAGTTAAATACAACAATAGTAATATGTGCCAAATCCTATATTAATTATTAATTAAGAATGTTCGCATTTTGTGTTCGTAGTGAAATCAAAGTCGTCCACTAAGGGGCGATTGTAAAACATTGCGTTAAGACAATTGTTGAACATCGTTGTAGCTTTCCATTATTTTCCTGACAGTTTCAACTTCAAATACAGTGTTTGGCGTTTTTCTGTTAACAATGGGAACTGTTAAGAAGCTGCTCAGCCAATGGCGTAAATCACATGATCATATTACACCAACTATCCACTGTGCTAAATAAAGATCAATGAAGAACCAGAAAACTCAAACAATTTCCCGCTTGGCGCAAAGTAGAATATTGTGCATTGTACTGTTACGTGATAAGTAAACTCCAGTGTTATAATAGATTTTGTGCTAAAACCTGTCCAATTTATCGGGTTCTTTTGTGACAATTACCAGTAAATTAAATTAACCAAATTTAATGTGTCCAAGCAATCCTTTTGTTTATGAGCTTATTTCTATTCAATCGATGACGTCTTTGGTCTTGTTACAATCTTTTCACTTATTACTAAATATACATTGTCAAATCTACATTTTAAGCCAAATGTTCATCAGAGCGCAGAAATGAGGGTCAATTTGGAAACCATTGACGGAAAGATAACGCGGTTGAACAAAAAGAAAGGGGCGTGAACGAGAATCATAACAAATATTGGGCATTGATGGAATAATAAAAATACCTAAAAGTAATGTATAGTAAACTATTGCATATAAAAGATGAATAATGACAACTATAATTATAGTACCATAACAGCTCTAATGGCTATAAACCCAACAAGTAATCCCATTCCCTATTGTCCTACCTATTGCATACACCCGCCAATCTAAAAGAACCCAAGTATATTCTTTTTTTTCTACCAATATCCAAATGTTCACAAAATGTCCATAGTAACGTCATCGAACTCCTGCTAATGTTTCCGAATTGAGCAAACGTTATGCGCTTGATGCGATATTAATGTCTGTTGTGGTATGAGTTACAAATACGTTATGGAAAATATACAGGAAATCGGTCTTCGAAAAGCCGTTCTAATCTGGTTGCACACTTATTCGCCACGAGTGAGAAAAGTGTAGAGCTTGTTAATTGAATGTATGATAAAGTCTGATTCACGAATCAGAATTATAACGATATGAAATAACGATATACAAACTCATACAGAAACCCTTCTCGGTCTAGACATACCTTAACATAAGAAGTCCCCTCTGCATTGTACACTCTACAGTTCTTGAATATTTTCCGCACATCATCTTCAAAGTCTTTGACTGTTTTATAATTGTTTGCTTTTATCTTGCGATCAATAGTGGACAAGTCTATTAATAGATGATAATGATTGGTATAGCATGCGTTGACAAACAGCGAAAAACATTGCAAAATCATGTTAGTTCAATATTATATCAACATTTCAACCTGTAAATCCGTACTCACCCATAGGGTTCGTAATGACAGTATAATAGTCAGGTACCTCTTCTGGATCTACTGGCTTTTGGAACGGCCACGATGAGTTATGTTTTTTAAGTTCATCTAACAAAGAAACCATTCCTGCGTAATGACTCGGACGTTTGCCCGTTCTAGCGCTTTGGTGCAGGCATACGCATGAGCACAATAATAATTTACAAAAACAAAAAAAAGCAGAAAACAAAAAAACAATAACAAAAGAAAGCAATTTTTGAGTATTGCTAGAGAACGAAAGCACGAGCATAGCATGCACAAATATAGCTTACTTCTTATCCATCTCGGGTGTCCAACCTGATTCCTCTAAAAGATGGTGAGAAAAAGATCAATATCAGAGATACAACGATAATATGATACAATATAATCCAATCTACAGTACCTCACGGCCTCATGCATCCACACATCAATCCTACATCCAAACACTATCACCCACCCTTTTCTCCATTCACTTTCCCCGTGCCCTCTTTGTTAACTTACTCAGCCCGGGAATTTCCATTGGATCTTTCTTTCCATTTTTACTAAAAGACAATCCATTATACGTCGGCAGATCATGATCCAGTTTGGAGAATACGCGTTCTCGTATTGCCTTTGTATTATTTGAGAGTGAGAAAGAGAATGATATGAAAGATTTTGATAGAGGCAATACAAAGAAAAAAATTGTAAGCACGAGTCATGCAACATGAAGATAATTTGATACAGCTTATCAACAGAAAGTTTATTGGCATACGCACTTCTTTCTGTTTCGATAATAATTCGTCAGTTTTAAGATATTCAACTTTCTTTATTAATTGGCACTACACGATAGATGCAAGATTTTTAGATGGGGTGAGTTGGAAACAATACGATGAATTCTGTATCATTACTATAGCCATTGCACTATTTGTACCGCATACTATACATTAATAGTTTTGTTCACTTTTAAGTCCAGTTCATCATTACCTGCATTATGTTTGCTCCATCATAATCTTTGATATATCCTCTCCACATGCTTTCTGGAAATGATATTTCTGTAGTAAATCCCTTTAGCCAACAAATGGATAAATGTATAGATTTTTAGTAAGCATCACTGTATTAAGTCAAGTATTAAATGGTCCATATTCACTGAACAATATTCATTCTGATGCCCAGCTCACAAACTTACATTCTTCTTAAAAAACCCAACCGCATAATTGTCAGCGTACGTCAAGAAATATTCGACGGGAGTTCTTTTTATGATCCAATCTTTGAGATGATTCATCAAATGACTGCCATATCCCTAAAAAAAAACAATGAGATTTCAAATGTCTTGGATAAGTGATCTATTACTTTGTCCCGACAACATCATTACTAGCACACCATTCTCCATCAACTATTCCCGCTTAACGCTCACACCTCTCCCTAGCATAGACCTTTCAAACGTATTTCATACCTTGACCTGTTCCATGGAATTAACCGCACAGAAAACAATTTCAGCAAACTTCTGTGAAGGAAACTGACGAAATGTAACACCGCCGACTATTTTTATTTTATATATATCCGGGTGAGGTTTTATTAGTGCTAGACTTTGATGGTCGCTGAAAGTGGAGGAAGATGGATGAGAGATGAATAGATTATAACTTGTTTTATAATTATATAAGGTAAACAATTTCACAGCATTTTACTTTGCCCTAGCCAAACTGTCCTGTTTTCGTATTCTTGTCCTTGTTCTCTCTCAACATCTCCCCATCCCTCCCCCACTTTCATGTCTTTCCCCCCATCAAATAGCAACACCTACTGATCATAAACCAATCGCGTAATATACTCTTTCGGCATCTTTGGCAGTTGATTTTGAAACACACATTTTAACCCTGTCAGTAAAACCAAACTTTCTTCAGAATCATCATTCCGAACCATACACATTTTAATTAGACCTTCTCGTTCTTCCATTACAGCCGTACGTTCTCGAACAGGTGGAGACACTGACACTCGAGATGTCGAATTTTTTGGTAAGGAATGAGATGGTTTTAATGATAATCGTGATGAATTTTTTGCAGAAGTCGAAGTGTTGAGTGATCTCTTTGAGTTTTGACGTTGTTTGGGTTTCACTGGAGTTGAAGGACAATCGCTGTGATCGTCAGTGCTGCTCGTCCCTCCCATTGTCCGATTATTAACCCCATTACGTATTGTGCCGTTTCCAACCTTTTTCACCTCACCATCACTAGCTTCACTTTTGACTTTTTCGTCCTGTTCATCCTCAAAGCTTGAACTTAAACTCCGATACGGAACTATTTCCAGGTCATTAGATTGCTGTCCTTGCGGAAAAGACGAAGCAAGTGGAGATGACAAGGAGAGCTTTGTCTTGGGAGATGAAGAAGATATTCTCGATTGTGGGGAAGAAGATCGTTTGTTGTAAGGAGAAGATGAAGATGAAGATGAAGATGAAGATGACAATGATGATGACGATGATGGCGTGGACGATGGTGTGGACGATGGTGTGGACGAAGGTGCTATAGACTGAGATGATAATTTGGCTTTGGGCTTTTTAGCTAAACTTACGCGAGGCCGGTTTGTTAAAGTTTTCTTGTTTGATGAAGGTATCTGAACTAATGCCGTTACTGTTGCTGTTGCTTCTGCAGACGCTATTGCTGCAGATTCTGTTGTTTCTGATGCAGCTGCAGCTGCAGCTGCAGCTGCCGCTGTTGTTGTTGTGGTAGTCGTCGTTGTTGTCGTTGTTGTCGTTGTTGTCGTCGTCGTTGTCGTTATCGTTGTAGTAGCATTCGAAATGCGCGGTGGAATATCTTTGTTCCACCTTTCCATTCCACTCGATTTAGTTGATTTCACTTTTTCACCTTTTTCTGTGACGTTTCCTTCTCCTCCAACCTTTCCCGCGTTTTTCTTTTTTCCAGGCCCAGTCCCAATTCGTGCTATTCCCAATCGTCTATCACTCTCTTTATCGTCAATATGAACCCCGCTATCTTCTCTTACTGAGTCATCTGATTTTATCCGCTTGCTCGGCGGTAATGCGTTCGAACTTGCGGTCGGCGATAACAATGATGTTTGGTTGTGATTATTGGTTCGTGGAGGCAAGCGTATTGAGCTAGAGGAAAGTGAGGATGAATTTGGCAGTATGCGTTTCGAAGGTGATGGTGAAGGTGATGGCGATGGGTATTTTCTCTTTTGAGGTTTTGGTGAAGGAACGTGTGTTGGGGGAGTTGACATGTTTTTGTGTAGATATATATTATAAAGGAATTCGAGGAATGATGAGTACTAAAAGCGAGCGAGGGAAAAGAGGATTGAAAAAATAATATGCACGAGAAAGAATTGGCAAGTAATGAGAAATTTACGTGCTAAGTTTAGGGTGCAAAAAGAGTGATTCGGGATGGGCGAAGAGCAGGTAATTCAATTCGGGATAAATAAATCGTCTGACTATTGCTTCTGCCTTACGTTATTGGGACGTTCTTAATTTCTTTAATCGTGAAGTATACTTCAATGCACTCTTAACTAAACTCTTTGGCTCTTAATACGATGAACGAGAAGATATCGGCCGTAATGGAAGTAATATAGCGATTGTATATTAATATGTATATGCTTGCTTTTTTAATGAAATAGCAGATTCAAACATTGATCGTGTAACATACAATTTTATGTATGCTATTGTTGCAAAACTATAGAGCTCATCGGATATTATGATTATATGTCACGTGTGTATCCGAAAAATTGGATGAGTGCACCGAATTATACTTTACTGTCGATTCGAGGTTTTTTCAATTTGTTACCTTTTTCATTTAGTGCATTAGGACAACTACTCGTTTCTAAGCATCCGATTAAGCTTTTTATTTGATTATGTTTTCTACAGCCTTGATTTGTTGAGTACGTTGTCTACTGCTATTGATTAAAGTAATAGGAAACGAAACTACATGCATGCCATAATTATAATGTCACACGCTTTATGGAAATACAACCGTTCAAGTCCTGCTAAGACACGAAAAACGTTGTCTTTATTAGCAAAAAAATGATATTGTTACTATCACTGCAAATGGAATTTGCATCCTGCAATTAAAGCGATGGAATAAATATATTAATTAAGACATTCAATGGGACATTAATTTTGTCCAGACGTCTTCCATAGTGTCGCAAAGAATAACTATTCTTTGATCTGTCATTAATGCAAAGCACGCAGTATAACAACGTATTGCGTAATGTTATTGGTTTACAGACAAGCAAAAAAGTTAATGCCCAATCTGTCTAGGAAATCTTTTTAGAAAATTAGTCACCAAATACTACAGTAAAAATTTTTTTATCTTATCGCCTTATCATTAACGAGACCTGTTAGTTTCAATATCTTGGATACATTAAAATTGGTCAAAACGTTAAATAATTATTCTGAATTAAATAAATTTAGTTGGGTCAACTGTAAATATAATGTTTATCTCAAGCTTTATTGTATTATTTTTAATAAAAGACCAAAATTTTACTAGCGTTTTAATTTAATATTAACGGGTTTATATTTACTACAATAATTTCGAAGAAACGTAAGCCAACATTCCTTTAGTCAAATCTCCAAGGCATTTTAAAAAATCGCCTACATTGCGACCAATAACGAATGACAACATAACGAATAATTTAATTGCGTTATAGTTAATATTAAAGTTAATGTGTCTTACAAAGAAAGGCCCGATTACAATGTTGTTGATTTCATACACAGGTTTGTTAGAGTGGCAATTATAACATCGACAACCAATTCACAGACGTAATGCACCGACAATTATTCCGCCGACAGGTTATTTCATCGACAATTATATCATCATTCACCAACATTATCTTGAAATTATTCTTTTTTGGTAGTTGACTGTCGATGAAACGACCTGTCGGCGGAACGATTGTCGAAACATTACGTCTGCGAAATGATTGTCGATGTGATACATCCGTGTCATTTTCTAGTACTTAGACCATTCAATCTGCAAGCGCAGACGTGAGTTATTGTCTGCGAAACACTGCATCAGAATTATATAACTTGCCAGTTTTTCCGAATTAAATTTCTAAGCTGTTAGAACTTTGTCATTTAACAGTGAGTGTTGAGACGTTTCAGAGACACTGTCGATCCGACTACAGCAGGAGAGCGTTTGGTAATGCCTTGAAATTTAGCCTTTCAATCGAAGTTGTGCTAATTCTACTTCTTACTTAAATTGTTAATATAGCAAGCGACATTATTTCTGGTTTTAAATATACCCACGATTCTCGATCGGGATAACGCAGATTTTCGATCACTATTACAATACAGTTCTTCTTCTATCTTAAATCGGTGGGATTGGTTCCGATAGTAATACAACGAAGGCCTATAATACACTAGAGTAAACGCGTATATTTGTAATAGTTATTAATCAATTACGAGAAAATCAATCTATTCAGCGTTCCCAAACTCGGCGCTGTTATATCGTTTATTACATGAATTGCTAAATTAATAATAATCTATATGTTGAAAAGCCGTTTACATTCAAGAACGGAATCTAAACTGAAAAATTTTTTATCGACATAATCTAGACTCATATCTTCTTAGTATGACGTAATAGTAAATAATACGGAAATTAAATATTAACATCTCCGATCCAACAAAATTAAAATCTTCATGTTTGATACTCGTGGGCACACCTATTTGGATACGGAGTAAAATAGTATATCGCATAGGAAATTGTTAATTACGCAAATATTATGTTTTTGCTCTATTTTCTTTCTTATTGAATTAGACAAAAACTCCTATTACCATCACTTATTATTATTGCTATTGCTCCTCCCAAATGTAAGGTAAATAATTTGGTTGAGTTTAGGCTGGGATGAAGAAGTTTTATTGTTACTTTTAAATAATTAAAGACTTGTTGTAATTCAGTTTTATTATTATTGTTATATTCACAATTACTAACTTATTACCACTTTCAAAAAAAAATTTTTTATCCCACATTGAATAAAAAACTGTTCTATTGTTCTAAATCAAAAAGAGAGAACTTTTGCTATTTTTCACTAAATCAATAAACATCTTTATCTTTAGATTCTTGCTTATTTTCTTAACTTTAGCCAATAATTTTATAATAATAACTTGCTTTTTGATTTTTTATTTAATAATCCAGATCTAATAATTGTAATCCAAGAATTGATCTTGATTAGTTAAGAGCTTCTTCCTTGAGTTTTTCACATTTGATATCTTTTGCTTTCAATTCGGTTAATACATTGCTTACATGCTCATAACAAGTTTTTGGCTTGCGCAATACTAAAAAATAGAACCATTGTCTAAGGGTGAAGAAATATGACTCTCGAAGAATTAGACGAAGATTTATATGGGTTGATACTGAACTAAGGAGTGAATTGACTAATTACCAAAAGTTCAAAATTTATTAGCCAACAAAGATAACCTCGATAATCATAGTTTAATGACTCGTATAGAATGTTGAACAAAAATTAAAGAGCGTAGAGCTAAAGCTTGAAATCACCTGTTACAATTATAGAAATTCACTGCATAGTAATCAATTTCCGTTATTTATTGTTATTATTCTAATTTATTTATACATCGCAAAATTTTATGCTTTTCCCAGAAAAAATGTAGCTAAGATGTTAAAAAACGAAATGTAAATAAGCCATCATCGGTGTGCAATGGAGTGCAGTACAGTAGTGTGCAATTCTCTTTATAATTTCGCTCTATAAATCATACTACGATCGTGTAGCGAAACTATCGATTTTGAATATTTAGTTTTTAAATTTATTGCGAAATATTATTCATTGATCATTCGGCTGAAGAGGAATTATTCTAAAGACGTCTTATTAAACGCATCGAAGCCATCATCCCTTGATTATGCTCCTTCTGATCTCTGGATTTTATCAGCTGTTGTACTGGCATAACTCGTATCTTTGTGCGTAATTGCTAACAGTATATCGGTTGAAGTGACGTGATAATCACTTGAGCAATCGAAGCGTTCTTATTTGATTAAATGAGTTAGCCAATCAGAGTAGTATGGTATGCAACTGCAATAGTGTAGTATACGGAAACCTCCTCCCAAGTACTAGTCCACGGACACGTGGAAATATCACAATATACTAACACTTTTATTCGCATAAATCGTCCCATCCGTTTCACTGCTATTCTCATACTCCGCGTTTATCAAAATTATTACAGATAAAAATATACTGCACATAACAGAAACCAAGTAAAATTTATCTTTTATTGTTTTATATTGCAGCCGGCTATTAGATCAGTATATTATTATTATTAATAATTAATAATGTTTAACTGTTAATCCTGTCACTGAAACATCATATCATTTATCATGTTGGTTTTTTACGTTTCCTTACATTCTTTGATTTTTCGTGTTTCGGCTCTCCTTACAACCATTACTAATAACTTTTCCGGAGGCAAATTTTTCTTTTTCTGCTCTCTCTTGAATCGAGAGACAGTAGAACGTAACAATTTCTGTATATAATAAATGATAAAGAGGCAGGGTGAGTGAAATAATTTGTATTCTAGAAGTTATATCAAATTAAGATTAAACTCCATACAACCTTGATTTGTAACATAACCCGCGCGATTTTAATAGTTTCTCCAAGTTCATCGTACTTTGTAGGAATATTAAATTTCGCCAACTCAAATGATAAATAGAAATCACGTCCCACGTAGACGATGAGAATAGCACGGATAGAAAAAGAATTTGATACAAATCCAGGCATATGAAGTTTTGTGCAAGCGCGCAAAACCTGTTTTGAAAGCTCTCTGACACAATCACCTTTACAAGGTTTTTGTGCATATCCCGGAGTGTTTTCTGGGTTTTGAGAGTATCCTTCGTATCGTCATCAATCTTTGATTCACACATAGAGAATTCCCGGCCCCACGGTGAATCTTTCCTAGTTCGTGTTTCTATAACTTCATTTAGTAAATAGATTCCAGATAACAAAAAGGTTTGAGTCTATCATACCGCGAACATCCAATCAATATGAAACCCTTCTACTTTATCCGGAGCATCTACTGCTTCACATCGTCGATCCCTAGATGCTCTTGAAACCATATCTCCACTTATTTGAGAAAAAAATAATTAGTACTATTAAACTGTGAAAACGACAACGAAACCTACAAGTGACAGTCCAGGATATCTTCAAAACATGCAAATATATGTCGTTTAACAAACATATCAATATCTCTCTCTGAGTTCTTTCGTTGTGGTATCCCCTTTTCTAACATCTCACACCTAATCAAGTTGTATAATTAAAGAGGAGCACAATAAAAGCCATGGATACAAGTGACCAATGAACTTACGTAAACCGTATCAATTCTAAAATATAACTGACATCCTTGTCTAGGTAATCGTTTTCCTCAATCGTAGTAATCATTGATGCCTCACCACATGATTAGTCATCATCGAAGAGACCAGATTCTGAATTTGACTCCTCATACTCAGTCTTCATTTCCATTCTCACGGGTTCTACAATTGCTCCGTGAATTCCCTTCGGTTTACTAATTCTCCAATTTTACGAAGTTCATTGCTATCCAACTAGGAATAAAAATGCAATTAGTAAACCATTGAAGGATCAAAATGGCTCATTGTCATAATTTACCTTACTAAGAAACTGAAGACACCTTTCAGCCACAGGTCTAAGCACAGTCCAATCGCCCATGGAATTTCCAATATTAAGAGCGGATGAAATCTTAACATTCAACTCTAAAAATTCCGTTTCAGAAAGGAAGTCTTGAGCAATCTTTGGATCTGATGCATCGATAATACGCCACCATATTGGGCTAAATAATAAAGTTGATTAGGATTTGGAAACCACACGGGATTAGCTATGCCCGTACTCTCGCGAATACAACACAAAAAACAAATCAACCAGCATTTATTAAGCACTTTAAGTACTTACTTTTTGCTAATTTGAATCTCTCAGATGGATCAGTTTGTGAAGTCAATAATTTATGTTGATTCATTGCTTTTTGCAACCAGCTTGGAATCGGTGTATCGAATTCCCAGTCTATCACATCAACGATTTCGAAATCATTTCTATTGGTCTCGCCGAAATCAACATATTCACTAAAAGTTACATTAACCGTTTTGGCCTGTGTCATATTGCAAAAGGTTGAAAATGTTTAAAAAAAGCATAACATCAATATAACCAATAAGACATGACTATTCCTAACTTCTGATGAAGACAACGTCTTGTTATCCGTTTTTTGTTTTTTCTTTGCTATCTTGAAATTATTCGGTTCCAAAAAGTGATAGTCATTTCAAGTCAAAGGACTGAGAATATTACCTCAGTCAGAATGCAACGTTTGTTCACGCATTGCTTCTGTGAGTTTTTCTTGGAAAATTATAATTTGATCGCTTGCATTCTTCAAAGTCTCATCATTGTGTTTCTTCTGCAGCACAAATAAAATCAGTGATAATTTATCACCATAACCACAAATGGAAGTACACTTACAACAATTCGATTCTGTTTCTGCTTTGCATTGTATTTTCTGTAGCTGTAGAGCTTGTAAGAACAAGTTTTCCGTAATGAGAACTCATCAGTAAGGAAAGTATACTTGAATACATACCGGGTTTGCATTGCCGGAATCAAAAAAGAACATAACGAACTTAAAAGAATAGAGAAAGAGCCGAGTTGTTAGTCAATCTTCTTACTACATGATTTAGAGTATCAGAAAAAAATAAATCTTCCTCTAGACGGTACCAGGGTTTCCATTCAACACACCTAAACGGCGTGGAAGCGTACCCTATATTCAGGTTTCAATTCAACATCCCAAAATGGCGTGGAAGCGTACCCTATACGCAGGGTTTCAATACAACACTCCAACATGGCATGGAAGCGTACCTTATGTATAAGTTTCAATTCAACAAAGTCGAAGCGTACTTATTTGTAAGGTTTCAATTCAACACACGTAAGTGTGGAAGCGTACCTTATGTATAAGTTTCAATTCAACAAAAGTCGAAGCGTCCTTGCAGGTTTCAATTCAACACATAAGCGTGGAAGCGTACCTATGAGTACCGAGGCGCTATTCAAGTGATGAGTATTAAAAACTTCCCTTTTTTGTGTAATACAACGTAGTTTTGAAAACCTATTTCTTGCACTCTTTAGTCTCGTGAAGATGAGGAAGAAGAACTGACGCGTCAAATTTCGCGCTCGTGACTTTCACATAATCTGATCATAACTACCCCAGCAGCCTCAGCGTCCTATCTCCTAACGCTAATTAGATTTAACTAGCTTAATTGGGAATCATCTGCAGATGATTTCCAAATAGAGATTTACACACTTTAATTTTAAAGCTTAAATATTAATAATATTAATATTAATATTAATATTAATAAAATGTTCACTTTGTCTGGTTTTGCTGCAGTCTAAGTCTGCTCCATATATCTTCACCTGACACTAAAAATTGTATGATATATCTTGGGCATTTGTGACACGGAACGTCTGTGACACTGTGCTAAAATTAACTTGAGAAGATGTGACTCGCTTATGTGATTTCATCGGTTCGCTTGTAAGTTTCACGACATCTACTAGATTGCATTGACTGTGATACTTTTTTTAGAATTTGCTATGACGAATCTGTTATGCATGTTGATAATCAGGAAGTAACATCAGAATCGGCATGATACGGAAAGCAACGCTTAGTCCTACGTTTCTCCTTTAAACTCCGGTAATACAGAAGGGAATTAAAAGCAAAAAGAATATCTTTATTGCAAAAAGGTCTTGATGTGGTTACTATTATACAAAAAATTAGATAAGTGATGTAAGTACATTGAGGGTATATTAGGATAATCTATGTATTTATAATCCCTCATTAGCCTTCTTTGATACATTAATAAAGTCTTTTGGCATCACTAATATGATATCATCAATTTACAGTGGGCTGTAATGAAAGATTCCAGTTAATTCTATCGAATCTTTGACTATACACAAAAATCTCACACATTCCCACTTACTTTGTAATCATTTTACTCCAGACGCGTAGGCGAAATTCCAAGTACTTTATGTGAAAGCTCGACTGAGAACAACCCATAGCCGAATATATCCGGAGCTGCTGACGGAAGCCTGAATTTGGACTAAGTTTGATAATTTTAAAGTAAATATATAATACCGTTGTGTACATTTCTCTTTATTCATCATACATACGCAATAATGGATCTTCTCTCCGAAACATAGTCCCAAGCATCATCAAGAACCATATTTTTGGTCTTCATTAGATATGCTATAATTACTGTTTGAACGGTGATATATTAGCACATTATTCAATCGCAAATTTTCTATTAACCTTTTCATAAACAAATAACCATCATTATTACGTACCAGACGCACTTCTTGAAACACCAGCTTGGCAGTGTACGAGCACTCTACCGTTTTTTCTTATAGCGTTTGAAATAAACTTTGCGCTCGAGTCAAAATGTGCAAGGATGTTTTCGTATGGATGATCGCGCACTGTTATAATTTTGTATGTGAAGTTCTATCGAGAGAAGCAGTTGCATCATCCAGAATAGGTTAGATTGATTTGATTTGATCGATGCTAGATAAGCGATGACAAAAAGAACTTACATCAGGGAAGGCAGGTGACAGTCCAGTAGCAACGGTGAGAATGTGCGTTATTTGGTTTTGATCTAGCCAATCTCTGTCTTTTGCTGAAGCATAACTGATACGTGAGATAAAAAGTTTTATACGATTAATTAGAGACATGTACCCTTTGCGAAGCCAATATCATACGTAAATTTGTTCTATACGGCATATTCTAATTACAACCTAGCATCTTTGATATACTACTTCCCCCAAACCAACTTCTCTAACAAATTCAACCCACCTTCCCAAAAATACTCCCGGAATAATTTCGTCTCCAAATAATATCTGTTCCGCAGGCGTTTTATTGTATGTCTCGGCGCTTTCGTTTTGGTATGCGAGTGATTTTTCAGCATCGACCAAGATCATGGCTGATAAGTTGGTTTTGCGAAAGAAAGATGGTGTGCTGTTGTTATGTCCTTTAATAGCTGAGTATATAAAATATGGCTGTGATGATGCAGATTCGCGTATAGATAATTCGCGAATGTATTTACTACTATTTCGATAACAATCCTCGTTATAGCATAATCAATACTACGATATGACGTTGAAGGTATATATCGGATTACAGCAGTTGTATTGTAATTATAACGAGTGGTGAATTAGTCTTGTAGGACTGTTATTTATGGGTAGCCCACCGTTATTGCCTTCCCACGTCGACCGAAGCTTAGTAATGAATTAGAAATGCGTTATAATCGATTAGATATGTGGACCCGTTAGTCATGGAGACTTTATATACGGAAAGCGTTGTACAAACTTTAAACCACTCGTATTGTTTGTGCAATTGTGCATCATGTGGAATGTGCATAGTGTAACCCTTGGAACGCTGGAATACCACAATTTAAGCCTTACCCGATTAAAAATTCAATGCGGAAGTGAATTATCCGGTACTCTTATTTATATAAAGCTCGCAAGAACCCATCATTATTCCAAAGTAGAACTACAAGAAGTAGTCTATTTTTTGGTTACTGATACAAAAGATTACTAAATTTCAACGTTGCACACAAAGCGGTCAACTGCCAAAGTTGGGATTAGCCGAATTTCCCTTCCCGTTCGCACAAATAATCTGTATTACGTACCTCAATTATCACAAGACTTTAGACGACGGAAGGATATCGACAAAACAAGAAATACAACAAAAGCATCTAAATCAAGAAAATTGAATCTGCATATTACGAGCAAATGTTACGGAATTAGACGCCGCAATGAGCAAATATTCGGAACAAAGACGGCCGAAAAAAGCACAATTATTTATACATCATAGAGGCCTTAGCCCAAGTTTTTAACAATCGGGCTGTGTATATAGTAATAGTAAAACCAGACAAAGTGGGCATGTGATATCACGTTATTTACGTTTGAAATATTACTCAATCGTTTATGGTTGCCAACAAGTACTCCTGTACTTATTGTTCTTTAGACAACTAAGGTCGTTCTTTTGTTTGTTAATGTTATCTCACATGTTAGTATTAGTATATTCAACCCTTTTCAATTTTGCGAAATTTCTCCTGCCACGAGGTTGCTTATGTAAATGGCCAGTACGGCATGATACTCCATATGGGTATTCTTAATTATTTCAAGTCTTCTGTCAGTATCAGGAGATAACTGCTGTTTTCATTATTATTATGCAGCTGGGATAGTCATCCTACATAAATATTGGAATAATGTGTGTTCTTATCAGTAACCTCTCCTATCAGGTTTGGTACCGTTTTTAAATTACTAAATTTGGTAGTTAGTAAAAATAGCAGCTGGCTAAAGACAATCCAATTATCAAGCTAATAATGGCCAATTATGGTACCTCCTCTAGCGCTTGGGGGAAGTAACCCTCATCTATTGCTAGATTTAGCAAATACCTACTACTAAACATGGTAGGGGAGATTAACACACAATAATATTACCTTCATTCGGTTATTCTTGTTCTTGTTTAATTGTAGTGTTCTTTAATTCATTTGCTTCTTTGCTAGAATTTGGCACGCTAATCCTCTGGATGGAACGTACTCAGTAGCATTGAAAGTGATATGCCTTAAACGCCTACGGTCATAGTAAATTCTTTGTCTTTACAATAAAAGAATGCTCCTACCTTGACTACATGATCAATACAATTACCACTTAAATGAAAAACGATTAAATAAAGGCATTCTTTTACTAAACATAGTCTTACAAACGATGATCGAATAATTGTAATAAGGACAGTAGTATGGGCCAAGTTCCACCGGTTCGCGACCACGTTTCTGTTGCTGACAAAATTGGTATATCATTTTTGCCATAAAGTATATCTACATACTATAATCAATAATTTCGGTAAAACATCTTCGTCTCTGTACGAAACGAAGGCGAAGTGAATTAATGGTGTAGCTATCAGAACCTTGTTTGTCGGAGTTCTTATTCTGATAGTAAAATACTTCCAGGGGTAAAGATACTTCCAGTTTGTCGGTATAAGTACATAGCGAAGAGTACGTTTTCGCCCTGAAGATCAGGGCTTAATGCATTATTGAGCGTCCAGGTGTGAAACGAGGCATATTCATAAGATTTGATGTTGATCACCGCTTGGTTTGGTTCATTCCGATGGAATGACTTCATACAACATGTGCTAGATCTAATACAGAATAGAGGCGCGAAACTACATGATGGTTTATCCATTCCGGGATTTTCCCTTGATTGATGGATCTCATCACCAGATTTGCGTAACAAAAATACTGTCATGACCTTCTTCAGTCATCAGAATGGACGTTTTTTCGTTCGATCATAAAAATGCGACGCCCTGCAGTCATTTAACGGTCGTTAAGATCATGTTCAGAATGTTTATTCATATTTAGATTTTGTGAAGGTCACAAGACGTATTCCCGTTTCCTCAAGCTCCATCCCACAGATGCTCGGAACGGGACTCTGTAATGACAAGGTTTCTCGTCAGCCGTAAAATCAATACCGTCAGATGGCTTGTTGGCAGAAATGTTGTCATGCAAATCTCCGATCACACAGCTCCTTTTCCTTGACGTTTAATGGCCACAAATACGCGATCACGATTTCCTGGGTATTGAAACGAAGCAGGAATATTTCAGGACGTAGGCAGCTTTTGGATTATAGAGTATGTCCCGTATACGGTTTTCCAACATTGAAGGTACAATTCAATAATAGGCTTTGCAAGGAAACCAGTAATACTGCATACTTTTAGGTAAAGCGTATGGTTGAGAATAGAGAAAATTTTTTATATTACCAAGATATAGAGTCTACGGTATTAAATATTGATATTGACCATGTGATTGCACAGTCGTTATTAGACTCTTCTTCATAAAATAAATACTAAAATGCAGATAAACGAAAGTAGTCATTAACATTAATGTTTTACGCCATCCGACATCAATAAATGTCCGTGGGAAACAAAAAGCTATCTTCAACAAATCCCGTTTTAGTCCTCAGTGTTACTTTCATACCATAAACTTTCCTATCCTTTTTACTAAACAAAGCAAAAAACTTAATTGCATACGTTCCAGAACTATCTTCCCAATTCCAATCCTTTAGTTCGAATTGTTCATTCCCTCCTCCCTCTCTACTAGCCAACCACGCCCATTTCTTCAAAATATCTGCATCGATGAACGGTTTCCTGGAAGCCTCCTTGATCCAAATTTCGAGAACATTTTGATTAGTCCACCCAGGTTTATGCTCAATTGGGATATACATCCTTTCTTCGGATTCCACATCATCACATTGGATCCAATAAAAGAGCTTGACTTTTCTGTCGGCTTCATAGGACTTTTGTGTGGGAAATGAAGCCGTGTTGAAGGCCTGTACTACGATACTGGATTTCTTCCCTTCTTGATCCCTTACAGTATATCGAATCGAACAAGGGTTCGGTAATGAACTGTGAACCCTCCTCGGCCCACCTGTCAGCGACTTGTACTTTGTGTAATCCAAGCCATATTTCGCTTTAATGGCCAATTTGGTCACACTTTGTGCTTCTAGTCGAATAATAGCATCCGCTTCATTGTTGGTCTCGTAATAAAACTCGGACTTTTTACTTCCAGAATAAGTTAGTGCCTGTTGCCATTCCCCGGATTTACTGAGAATTTCTGATTCAATCTGAACAATCGACAAGGGCGATTGGGAATTATTAGTAATACGGAAATCTGTTGTTAATATTTGCCAGGCGCCAGAGTAGTTCCATGATTGTTCTGCGAAAACTTTGCCTATTTGTTGCAAGTGTATTGGCGATTCGTCTGTTGACTCGATCATTTCTTTGGTCGGATCCACAGGTATAGGATATCCATCTTCCTTTAATACTGGACCCTTTCTGACCTTCTTCGGTAACTTATAATGCGTATCAACCGGGGGTAAAATTGCTTCTTGTATTACCGTGCTCTTGTTCACTTCAAACTTGCCATCCGGGCCAATTCCAAATTCGATAACTTCCACCTGAGGTTGGGGGTCGGACATGGACTTTATAATCAATTCGATAGCGCGACGGCCGGTCGAAGAGGTTATAAAGTGTGCGGAAGCGTGCCATTGATCTTCGTTTATGTTGCCTTTGATGGAGTCTATTAGTTCTTTGGACGTGGATGAAAGTGATTTTATGGTTTCTTCGTCAAAGACATGGAACTTGTTGGTTTTTGTTGCGCCATAGAGACCTGTAAGGGTTTTAGACAAATCGCACAAGAATTGACAAAGTCTTTGGTCAACAGGTAGAGCACAATGTTGATAATTGATATTAAACAACACACCTTCGCCAAATTCAATGTATATCTGATTCGTTTTGGGGGCGTGTCCCACTTGAATCCATCTACGTAGATAACAGAGTAAGTAAACCTCATGGACATCATCATCATTATATGATGATTGACGTTAGAGAAAACGAGGAAGTCGTATGACTGATTGTAATATATCACGTGAGGTGAATTGGTAGATTCTGCTCCGACGTTCTATCATGCTCAAACCTCATGGTTTGTTTCATTTCAGCTTCTCTAAACATCCCACCAACCATAAATCAAGACTCCCACGTCCCCATTCACATACTTGGGCTTATCATCAACAAAGTCTGATCTCGTGACCTGAAGCCTGTTAGATGATATGACAAATTTGAAATTGAAGCAAAAGGTGTTAGACCTCCTCCCCAATTACATAGTTTCAATCGATCCTCAAGTCACTTTTCCACTCACCAATTTTCCAAGCTACTCTCTTCCTTAAACGTTACAAACCATGTTTTATAATCCACCGGAATAATTGTCTCCCCATCTCCAATTACATCCGTTGCAGGATCGTTTTTATCTAACAAAAACCCGTCAGATGTCCTCAATTCGATGAAATAATTATCATCATCTAAATCCTTTGCATATTTGCGGAATCTAGCAGAGATGTCTTGTAGAACTTTATTAATTGTAGGAGCAGGGGAAGAGGATTGGATAGGAACTACGAGTTTTGTATCGTTCCAAACTACTTTGACGCGAGGCATTGGGTGGGAAGGGACAAGACTTCTTTGAAACCGTTAAAATGACCCAATTTTTTACTTGACAGATACAGTTTCGAATTGGTCCCAAGGCACATTCGCTTCTCTTATGCTCGTATTAATTCCCTCTCTCTTTTGAGTTTAATATCCCTCCGTCGCTGATTGCCACGATAGGGTACGAAATCTATTTACGCTAGGGATTCATATATATATATGGGGGGTTTACAAAAATAGATCTTCACACAAACATCTGATCGGATGAACAGATAAAGGATATAATAGGAAATGCGTAATCAATATTGGGGAACAACTTTTATCGGGGAGAATGGCGGATTATAAGGGAGAGATTGGATAGGTTAACAATTAAACCATAGATTAATGTTGTCAGCGTCTTATATCGTATGCGCTGTTGATAATCCCAATTGACTGATAATTATTATCGCCAATCTTGCGAAAATATTACTACTTATTTGATTAAGTTTATAGTTTTAAGTTACCTGCAACTATCATAATTATGTTTAAACGCCGTCGTCATTACGGAAAAGTAGCAAACAAGTATAAAAATAAAGCATGATACAAAGACCGCAATACGATGTACGATACATAATTGTCCCTAACATCATACAAAAATTTCTACAACGCTTATTGGTAGCAAGTTGCACAACGAAATTTAATCATGCTAATCTAACGCTAATAAAGTCATAGTATGTGTGTGCATACATTGATATGCATATGATGCAATTTATGCTTTATTCACACGAGTATGTTTCTCGGATCAGACCGGATCATTAATTAGGCCTATCTCATATGGAATTCGAAACCCCGACATAATTACCCCATGGATCTTCATTGGGAACTAGTAAACCCTGATAGATTACAGTGACTCGTGCACAATTACTCGATTTTGGTAGTTGTGATGCAGAATTTCATCACATGAACGTTTTTGGCGCGATAGAATTGGCGTTGCTGATATGCTACCGAATAGAATTAAACGAGAGTTGATTAGATGACTGCATACTTTCAGATAAAGTGAATGAAATAGTCTATATGTGTTAATCATGCAACTAAATATAGTTGTCTTCCTTTATAGTCATATCATCGCATCGGTTCGCTGAACCATTGATATAAAGGAGCGTAATTATAAAATTAAGACTATATGGAAGTGTGCTTTGATTACAGAATTTCGAAAAAAAGTGCCGTTTTAATTTGTTGATGCTTCAATCGAAATTTAATATTTGGTACAATAGTATTGGGTGCATATACTGCATAGCTGGGACGCGAATTAGCTAACTACAATAATACAAGATTGATTATCATGTGATATGGCGCTAAGAAGTTAGCTTGTACTGCTTAGTCGTCCATAAACAATATTCTAAGAATACATTTCAAAAGATTTCGTATGCATTATCGGTATGTTGTTATTGTAATTGTATTTTTAGCATCGGGCTCATAACATCACGCCATAAGATCAGACCATAAAATCAGGCCATCGTCGAATGTGGCACAAAATCGGATATTTATTATAGCGTTCTATCCATACCATGAGCATGATGGATAGAATAAACAATATATTATACAAGCATTCTTAATTTAATATGAAGACACGAATAAGCAAACAAAGTTGGTACGTAGTCTCAGAGATACATCCACGCGGTATATATTCAGCACGTGCAATGAATTTTGGTTATGTCTAAATGCACGCACGTAATTATTATCTTACAGCTCTTTTTTCCTAAAATCAACAGTCACCAACTTAGTGGGTTCATATATAGTTTATGAAATGTGCTAAACAGGCGTATACGTCTTTCAGTAATAATGATGTTAACGGTGTTATAATATAAAAAAAAATTTACAATAAACATATTTATTAAACAAAACTTATTTATATCAATTGCTAATGCCTGTACGCGAAAGTTTTTCGTTATAAAAATGTAGAATTTAGCTAACAATGTATTTTTTTACTTATTCTTCCTACCTTTATCTAGTATGACATTTATAAATGTCTTTGTATGCGTCTGATTGCTTCGTTCTGTAACAGTTCTAATTTCTCATTCGCATCGTAAGTAAAAGTACACGCGGCATGATAAGTTTGATTGTAACTCATTAAATTGTTGTTATTGTCATTCCAACTTCGTCTGAAGTAACAGATAGTTTTGGCATAACCGTAATGTTAAAATTGATACATCGAAATTGTGAAACTCGTTTAGTACAACGTACATATATATTATTTAAAGCAATTTAACGGAAACAGAAGCAACTCCATTTAATAAGTTCCCACATGGTTTTGGTTTAGCTAACAATTTTTTCATCGTTCTTCCCGCACTTTATTGTACTGACATTCGATCTGTTACGCTTGGATTACGAATAATTCTTTAATCATCAATCTTACGTAATTGCCCACATTGTCATATCACCGCCGTTTTCAAACAGCTTTTGGTTAGAATTCTTGATTGTGTTTCGAAAAAAAAGAGGCAAAAAACTATTGATCTGTGTCACAGCGGTTTGAGTTAATGAATAAGTTTTATATTATTTTAATAACTTATAAGCAGATTGTTATTGCCATAAATCTATTAAAGTATTTTACCAAATACTTTTCATAATTAAATTAAGTTTTATTTATTGATTTTACCAAACTGACTTAAAAATAAAGTTTAAATTTCCATAATGTTTGAGTGTACTTTTCTACATTTTTGCAAATGTCGTAAGTTTTTTAAGTTGGAATATTCACATGCTACTAATAATTTTGCACTATGTAATCGAGATTTGTAATCGAAATTTGAAAGCAAAGCTAGGGTTAATCAAGATAAAATTTTTACTTAAAATCAACAATGGTTGTTACATTAAAATATATAAAAAACGCAAATTCAAAACAAACCAACTTATATTACATAAATGTACGCTCTCGAAGAGGCTTTTTGTGTCACAGTATAAAAAGAAGGTAAATTACCTATGTATTATGATACCCATTTTTTAGTTAACTAATGTTTAACTTATTGGGATAGGCTCCTTTCTAATACACATTAACATGGTTACTATATGGTTAATTTATAAATAAGAAAAATATGCACATGAAACTAATTTACATTAAACCCTGTTGTGTCTGAGTTCGGGACCTCTCTAAGTTCAGAACCCAGTCACTCATACTCAGTCCAAACTCAGTTGTGAACCCAGACTTTTGGTCCAGCACTCAGTTGTCTCAGTCCAGAACTGAGCCAACTGAGGTACAACCAAACTATTCAATCGGAAGGGCGTTTGCCACAAGTACACAACAGCGCAGTGGCACCACAGTTGGCTGATAAGTAAACCATCATCACTGATTCTAGATAGTTCAAAATTTATCGTTCAATACAGAGAAAAAAAGTCTGGCTAAACGAGTAATTAAAATTAAATATGTTATTCTTGGAAGAAAGACGATAATATTTATATTCTTCCATCAGATAGATACCTACATGAGTTTTGAGATACGCAAATTAATCTCTATATACAGTCAACTCTCTCTAAATGCACACTCTCCCTATTCTGCACGTGCAGCTGATTTCATAATCCCAAGGCCTCATTTCAATATGAAAATATTCTCCGTAAGTGCACACACGTGACTCTTGTGCATTAGTAGCGTAGTGATAGAATACTTGTTTCTAAACAAGTTGCCTCAATTCAACTCCTGGCTGATGCATGTAGTTAAGTTGCCAAACGTGGAGTGATTTTACCAAACCCGCATTGTGCCGATCGTTTACATCAGGCCATCCGATATTTCATTAGTACCTGATCAATGAACTTGTAGAAATGTTTAGAATAGGAGAAAGTAGCAGTAATTTGGAAAACATGGATGATAGCACTGAAACAGCTGTTATCAGTGATAGTGTTGCGTTAAAAGCTTGGAGATCGTACAAGCATTTTTGATTCAACAAGAAAATACAAGTAAAAATGACGAATATTCTTGAAAGATATATTAGGGAAAAATCTAATATGGTGCGACAGACAAGCATAGATCAGTATTTTATGCAATGATTATTATTATGTGAAAAGCCAATAAATTACAATAAAAATATATATTCCGTTATCACGTAATTTACTAATACAAACTCCACACTCATTGTTATCCCTAAATGCACGCTCTCATCTTTTCATTCCCAAGGGCGTGCATTTAGGGAGAGTTGACTGTACAATAAGCTTTCCGACGGAAAAGAAAGATTCGAATTAGTTTAGCAATTGACATTTGGCGTTACATAATGATAAGCGTATTCTTCTGACGTGTATACCTCCCGTGTGCTATACCTGTAGTATACAGTAATCCGAACGTCTATTTTGATTTATTCCCGGGAATTACTTAAGGTATTCCTCTAGTATATATATACATATATCTATCTATCTATCTACGTTCTGGTTTATTGGTTATCTGATTGCTGATCAGAATACCATTTTTTGGACTTTGACCAGCATAAGTTATGAGACTGTTCTAAAATTTACTAGTAATTATAAAAACTTTTTTTTAAAAAAATAACATTAAATTTTAACACATTATTATTATAAGCTGTAGTTGTATAGTTATTATATTATTATATAGTGTGACGTAAAAAGAATACTTTTATACATAACCCAGATGCTGAGCACTTTCTGACGCAAACTGTTGCCTGAGAGACGAATAATGATAATTATTTTTTAGAAAAAAGTTTCCATATAATTTACTAATACTTTAGAACGAAGCCAAAGTTATTGGGTTTTTGCATATTCTTTACATGGCATAGCCATCATCTATGACTATTCCTGCCCATCCCCATTCTCTTGTGCCATGCCACAGCCTCGTTGATTCTTTTACTCCTATTTCAAAATATTATATTATGCAGTAGTATATTATAATTGACAAAGCATCCAATGGGATTTTTAACTCTCATATTTATTATTATTATTATGCAGATTCTTATCGATCAGCTGTAGACTATGTGACACAAAAAAGTCAGCGTACATTATTTTGCGCTTCCACAAAATCATTTTATGTCAAGTTTTCTATTTGAATCAGCACAGTTTCCGAGCAAAAGTGCTTTAATTAATGTAACGTTAGCCAATATCAGGAAAAACAACAAATATAAAATGGGGTTGTATAGTACTGCATATTCTTTTGTTCGCTGGGCAATCTGTTACACACAATGTAGTGATAGCGAAAATCAAAAATTGATGTGCAGAATGAGCGTTGCACCAAGTTTATAATATCATGTGTTTGAACTCGCTTATAAAAGCTCACACTGTTAAATAAACAGATTTGCGTTACGAATTGTTCTTGTTAATCAAAGTGTAAATATGCGGAAAAAAACCTTGATTACTGGTCCATACTTTGTAATTGTGTTATCATTGATGGTTTTGATAAATTCGGCCCAAGCGTTGGGGTTGGCGCATTTACTAAAAAAAGCAGTTTATTCTGACAGCTTTCTTAATAATGTAAACACTGATGTGGCTCTTAATACGGGATTCGAAAAACCGTTGTGTGGATCATTAGACTTTTCAAGCGCTAGTCTCACTCTTTCTCCCGTTCCAGCTGTACCAGACATACATAAAAATAAATTAACTGCCACTCTTGAAATGAAGACTGTAACTCTGACGCAACCTAAAGGTAATTGGAGCTTGTAAGTACATGACTTAACGCATGAGTACTAAAATAAAATAATTATTCGTAATTTGTTCCAGTACAAATAGGTTATGAGGTCAATGTTCAACCCGATAACTATATCAAAACTATAATTTGCGATACGCCTAGCATTCTTAATTTCGACGATTCTTGCACAGTCGTGGGAAATCGATTGCAAATCGATACATACATAAAGAACCACGTTGGTGAGAATTTATGCATTGAACGTAAATTTGTATATAAATCTTATCGTTGACAATACAAATTTCTTTTATTAGCCCTCTTTGACGCCTTTTCCTCCAATGGAAACAAGCTTATTATGAAAATTCTCATAAACGATCAAGGTTGTGCCAAGCTTCGTGTTAATTACGACGGAGACCCCACTATTGCCACTCCCAATGGCGACGTTCCGACCAGCACTTCGACAGGCACTTCGACAAACACTTTCGCGGACGACTTTGGTAGCAACGATACCTCGTTAACAAAAAAGCTCACATATTTGTACAACATTCCATTAGCAATTGGAGCCGTTGCTGTATTGACCACTACTTTGTTAGAAAAAAATAATATTCGACCAGGGAACTATCACCCGTCTTCACGTGTTCTCATTCCACCTCCGCTAGCAGCACAAAGCCCTTCGATATATGACATTCTTCGTGCCGTTCAGTTTTTTGTAACAGCTGCTTTGCTTTCTGTACCTTGTCTCGAAAATAATCAAGGCTCTAACTTTATTTATCGGAATGTTGCATCGAAACTTGAATGGACGTGCGGAATATTACCGTCTAGTATTAAGGCTCAATTCATATCCACTGCTGCCGATGACAAGATACGAGGAGGAATATGTCGGATGACTCAAAGCTGTGTAAAACAAGTCAGTGATCAATGCAAAATAATGGGATATCCCGCATTGAATAATTCAAATCCACCTTCTTCTGCATACACGGATTTTGGAAGGGCAGCACATATTTCAGCCTATAATTTATTTTTTATGGTATTGATTATATTCTGCGTTGTAATGGCAGTCGCGTTTGCTGTCGCGTTATTTTCTGGTGTGCTGGCATGGTTGCTTAAGTGCTTGTGGGGAAAATGGTCAATACTGAAAACTGTTGCGCACAATACTCATTTTTTAATACTCGGTAAGTGGCTTTGATACACCGCTTAATTATGTCTCAAAATTTAACTTTGCTTCTCCCAATGTTACTAATTCCAGGTGGAATGTTTCGACTGGTAAATATCGGATGTTGTGTATGTTTTAGACCTTTTCAAATCTATCTTGAACATAACCCGCAAAATTTTTTTTTTAATTCATGTCCAGATGCTATTGCTTTATTACCCTCTAACTCTTTTTGCTGCTTATCAAATATCACTTTACCGAGATTGTTGGCTTATGCTGTTAGTTGCCGCACTTTGTATTGCATTAATTTCTATTGGAATTGCAGCTCTTTGCATCCGAAAAATTATTAAAGACATACATAATCGCAAAGCGCGCGAGACACAAGTTCACACTTATATTTTAAGTGCGCTCTACTCGCAATATCGTAATAACTCTGAATCGCGGCAAAGTCTTATTTGGTTTTCCGCAATTACTTTGAGTTATGACTGTCTTAGAGCTTTGGCTATCGGAACGGCTCAGAATGATGGTCCTGTACAATCGGTTTGCTTGCTTATAACAGAAGTAATTTATTGCCTTTGTTTAATATATTTTAAACCGTATATGACAAATCTAATGAACTATTTGAATATCATTATTTCATTCTTGAAGTTTTCGGTTATTGTACTATTATTTCCATACTCAGATAATTGCCCGAGTAGCGTTTTTAATACCGTCGCGCTTGGGTTGCAAGGTCTTATTGTTGGACTATTATTTACAGTAATGTTTACAAAGTCAGCCATGGCTGTTAAAAAATACATTAATAAAGTTAGATAACACTTAGTATTCAACAACATTGTGCGAGACACTAATATTTAGAGTGATGTAAGCGTAAGGCTGTTGTATATTTAGCGATAAAGCGCATGAAGAAAACAAAAAATTTATATTAGATGCGATACAATCAAACACTAGCTTTTGTTGAATAACTTTGTAAGTGCATACATTATTATCATTAATTCTTTGATAGCGCGTCTGGATGTATTCTTTTGCATGTATCAATATTGTATTATTTGGAATAAGTTAACATAATTTATTGCTGTGGTTAGAAGATATCCTTTTGTTATGTTGAGATTAAACTTTACTGAATTGTTCCTTTGCAAAGTTTGGTAAATTTTGCATCAATTACTTTGATGTGGTGTGTATTGTTGGTAACACTCCATTAAATAATTGTGACGTTACCATCTGTAAAGTACGCAATGGTTATTTTTGTTACAAATAAGTGTAGTTAATTCTGATGTATTGTGATCAGTTAAGATTTCGTCACAGTTATAATTTATTATATATTCTTCTTCTTTATGAAATCATCAGTAACTTTGGCTCGTTTTTCGTTGCCATTCGATATGTGTGATTAAGCCACAATAACGACTGTCTCAGTTTAACATCTAATTTAATGTGAATGACGCTTTTATTAACAAAAGCAGCAAGCTAAAGCGCAAATTTTAGCATTTTTACTTGTATATTATGCCTTCATAAATTATACATTTATTTGTGTTTACCTATAAAAAGTACACAAAAATTAAGGCTGTATTTACCAGCGTATTGTAACAATGGAACTATATGCTTCAAGTTATGCGTATAATAATACTGTAATTTCCAAAAATTTGCAACACACCGTAAGACAAGACAGTTTAAACATGATAACCCATAACCTACGTTTGCTATTTTAGCTATAAAAAATGAAGCACTTATAATTAATCGTTACTATGCTAATACCAAACAACTTTAAGTATCCTCTCCAAATATAAACAAGCCCAGAAAAGAAGAGGGTATGTATTGCTAAATTTGAAATTAATAGTGCGGTTTGTACTAAATTTAGGCTGTACTTGCTGTACATCACAAATAGCGAATTTTTATAAAAATGTCATATTTGGACAAAACATGGTAAAATTTATCTAATAAAGCCCGACCTTATTTTTCGTAATCACCATGCTATGTTGTATTAACGCTTAAATGCTTTTTTGTAATGCGGTTGCCCAATTTTATTGATGCTTTTAGTATTTTTATCGTTATTATTAAATAAATTTAATCTTACAGTTTACGACTACATTAATGTGGAAACCTCATCCAATTAAAGGTTTTTAAATATCCGATTCCTCGTTAATAAAAACGTTTTAGTATGTAATTTTGTCTTCAATAAATAATTGTAATATAAATTTGAGACTTTGTAACGGCAACAATAAATAACATTTTATGTTATTTATTAAAGGTTTCTATTTCCTGCATTTTATTATGTTAAGATTCAACAATTTAACTCGTTATAAATGTACCGTAAATTGCTGACTAGTATACCCCCCATGATTTATATCCTGTATTGATTTTTGAGTCCGATTTTTGATTTATACCCGAGTATTGTACATAGTATAGTTCAAAGAATTATACCCCCATACAATGGGGAATACCCGGGTACAACAACAAAATTTTATTTATCTAATATTTCTAATTATTCTTCGCTTGCCCAATCATTTTCATAACCTTCTACTTCATTATATGTCTCTCCATCAATAGAATCAACTACCAAAACTTTTTCACTATTTTCTTCTACTAAACCCTCATAATCAAAAACTAATTCATCTTCTGTTTTGTCCATGTTTACCGAAATGCCACAACATTTGAATGCTTTTCTAATTAAGTTAGAATCAACATTATCCCTTAGCAATTTCTTTGGGGAGTACAACTCACGGAATGTACCCCCCACCAATACAAAATATTCCCCCTACTTAAGTACTTCGGGTACTAAGATGGACATTGGAAATACCCGGATACATCGGTCAGCAGTTTACGGTACCTTTTGTTGGCCAACTATTGAAGTTGAATACAAATAAAGCCGTATCAGTTGGGCAATCTGCAAGCTATCTGTTCACTATTACCAAGCAATTTACGATAACCACATCTTTTGTTTATGGATTTTTACAGCCTCTACATAGTCAGTTGTGCAATTTTGTTTTTGAGTAATAAAAAGGTTGTTTTTTTCTGCTAATAACCAGTATCGAGTTTATTTTTCTTGGTAATGGTTATTCTTTCATTAGCGCGGTAGTAGTAAAAAGTTTTACCAGTAGCGTAGTAGTTCACTGGAAAGATAAACTAATTTACTAGTAGTAAGACAACTGAGTCCTGGACTGAGTGTCTGTTCAGAACTGAGACACAACATTCATGTCAATACAATCTTCTAAATAAAGCAAAATTAATATTATAAGTGTTAAGATGTTTGAATAACAACGTTTATAACAAAACCGTTATATAAATAACATTATTGTTACTAATTATAATTATTAGTGACAACGGATTAGCATTCTATGTAAACTTTGGAGATTTATATTATAATGGCATTATATTTGAAAGTAACATGTTATTCTTGGCAATCAACACAAGGGTTAATGTTATTGTTACAAAACGCCATAACTCACAATATGCAAACTCATGTTTATAGAAAAGGTTTAGGGACCACAGCATATTAATATATGTTTATTAACCCCAATTTTAGGTCGATCTTAACTATAACTATGCTAATATTATGAATGCTTGGTCGATCTATAACCGTGAATAGCTAGATAATAACCGTCCAGACGATCCCAGGAAAGAAGTTAATATTAAGCGTTACACCCGAATCACGCTGAGATGCGGTGATGTAAGCTGTTTAGCTCATTAGCAAATCCGCACGCTAATATTATTGGAGTTTTGGCTTTCATTATCCATTCAACTGTTAAGTTATGCGTCATCTTATATAATTGTATATCTGCAAAACTTACAAGGTGGGACGTTTGTCGATCACTATCGCATTTCTATAGTTTATTAGTAAAACGTCTGTGAAATATGTATAAAGTTGGTTAGCATATAGCGAATAAGGTTTCTCTGGTTATGCAAGATTTTAATGACTATAACGATAAGGAGTCTGTGAGGTCTTCGTATAACATAAATAACCAGATTTGTACATGCTCGCGGAATTCGTCTCCGATATTCACCTTCCGATAAAAATATCCCCATTGTTTTACTATACTCACACTTGTTTATTGTAATTAATGTCTATGCATGTTAACCATTGCTCTAACTTAGAGATTATCACCAATTAGCTCTTGAATTCATAGTTTATTACGACACTTTCATAAGGTATGTACCATAAGAAAGCGACATAATTATACTATAGCGTCGGCGATTTCAGTATACGGATGCGATACATTCCAGCTCTCGTTTCTTGAAACTATTCCCTTGGAGATTAGTGAGGGCTATTATTATACAGCGTTTTCAATATTACTACAGTTATGGGCAGGCTGAGGTATAATGTACGTTACAAGTACAGTATATGACATTTGTAGAGTATTGAGTCAAGCGATCATTACTTATTTACGATGCTTGTAATTTTGCGTTAGTAAAGAAACAACTGTCGGGGAAATAAACGGAGAAACAGACGGGGAAACAGCTGGGGAAACAGCCGGGGAAATAATCGGGGAAATGGTCGGAGAAGAATCGGATTACCATTAATGGTTCAAAAAGGCCTACAAGTCAAAAATTTTGAGACCGGTACTTACAATAAGGGTAATTTACAAATAAACCTGTACTGTAGATTTGTTTCTCAATATTACAATATTGACATTTTCTAAATTTGTCATTGTGTATTGTGACAATAGCTAAACATTCAAGTTAAAAAAATATTGGTTCCTAGAAGAGTATATTTTATTTACTCGTTGTTAACATTTCGAACACATTTGACGTTGCCTGGGGTTAAGTATAAAAGCCTTGATGTCCCATACTGCTTCGACAGCACACTTTACGACTGTTGTTACAAGTGCAAATTATTGTAATCTCTTATACTAATCAAGTATCATGGAAAAATGGAGTTCTCGGGTAACATTTCTGTTATCAAGCAATAGTACGTGTAAATATAATACGAAATACTAGTCAATAATTATTATGGTCTATGCAGGAGGATAAAGCTTTGGTCAAACTCTACAGCGTGTGCGGTTTCCAATGGATAACTATATCCCATATGCTGGGTACCAAATCTGCTTATCAATGTGCTCAAAGGTAAATTTATTGACTAACTCATTTACTTGTTACTGGTAGTGACCATCTTGTTGACAGTTTGAACTATACATGCCATATTATCTATGCTGATTAGATGGCGTAATGCGCTGCAACCTGGAAGTATGTATTGTAATTTACTCTTATAAAAACAAAGAAAACAAATTTTATGTATTGCATAAGGTTATTTATTGATTTACGTTGGTACAACCTTTATCTGTTACGTCCATTGAATAACAGTCAACACAAACTCGTTTACTCTATTCGAACGCGAAGCGGTCAAAGAGCTGTACTGTATCCATGGTGCTAGATGGAGTAGAATTTCCTCGTGTCTTCCTGGTCGTACTCCAGAAATGGTAAAAGCCGTCTGGGAGCAGATGCAAGCGGAAGAACGTATTCGAGTTCAAATGTCAATACAGAAATTATTGAATTGACGTTTATTACAGTCTATGTTCATAAAATTACAGGTTTTTAACTACGATTATATGATTTAATTAAAATATACATGTGGGGTGTTACGACAAATACCAACGTCTTGTTTCCAGAATAAAAAATTAACGTTTTCATTACACCGTATGTTTGTAGACTGCCGTAAGTATCAACTTTTCTTAAAAAATTGCTAATTCAAGAATTGTGCAGTTAACATTCAAGTAATACGTGAAACTTCCAAAATGCACGCTATTCAAGCTCGGGCGTTAGCGGCGTAATACACACTTTCGTGAAATAAAAGCTTTTCGCAAATAGTAATTTCTGTCCCATCATAACCGCGCCCGTGAATTACACGTGACATTAAAAAACTATCACATCGAATTAAATTGTGTCATTACCGTGAACAACGATTAAATAAAGGATTGCAGTCACGTTTGTCTTTTATATTATCGTTGTCAACAGATCTATCAAACTTTAACATAGAGTATAAAGAAGTCTTCCGCATCTGTGGTGTGACCGTTTTTACTATAACCCAGGATGATGTATAATGAATAGTCGTAAGACTAGTTAGCGACACAAATTAATTAATTTAGCGCGCAGCTACAAGCCTTTCACAAAGTGCATTACATTAATGCAACTAATGAACAACGCACTAAATTACAAATAATCTTACTTGCCTCCAAAAGTAAACTAAAACTTTATTTAATTCGCAAAAACGTGAGCTTGCTTATACACTCGCAACCATAGCAAAACAAAAATATACTGTTAGAGCAGATAAATTAATTGTAACGAAAATTTGCAACAAATAATGATGTGTTTAACATAGGATTATTTGCTTATATACCAAAGGACGTAAGTACCCGAGATCGAAAAAAAAACGCAATGGAATCTGTCAACAAGACTTTACGGCAAAGCATCATCAATTAGGTCGGTGTTCACTATTAAAAGTAAATGTAAAATCATGGTTAGTTTGCCGACCAATATTGCGAGGTCGAATTAAGATACTCCAAGTACACTCTTACGACCAGACTCAAAATGATGCTGTTTCTCTCGTACCCCGTTTATATCTCTCCTTTTGTTTCGCCTCAAAGTGGGAATATAAACGGATATAAGTGTACAATGTATCTTATCGTATAAGGATATTTGTTTTATAAAACGTTGGGGATATAACTGAGGGTGAGATATAACTGGGTAGGGATATAAACGGGATACGAATGTACATGCGGTTTACAGGAAAGTATCCGTGACATTATCTTTCCTCTTGAGAATTTATTCTACCAATAAACGCCATTTGAGCTGTTCTTAACTATGCTTATTTAAATTGAAGAAAAAGTTTTATGGTACCCTTTTGCTGTTGCGGCTATTCGCAAGGTTACAGAGCACTAGACATTTACACAATTCATTGCATTTCACTGATTCGTTGCAAAGGCTTAGAAATCGGTTTGATTTTCAGTTTAAGTATCCCTTAGACTGTTTCGATACAAATTTTAATGATTTATTTAGGTCTTAATACAGTAACTATAATCAAGTGAGTGTGCTTTCCCACAAATGCGCTCGTACCATCTGGAGAACTGCCCAGGTATTTTATTATTCTTGGTTCACTGAAAAATCTCTCTGAATTACTGGATATAATCTCCAACATATAGTTTTAGATCACTACATCGTATTGTCACGTGTTGATTCAACCTCGTCACAGAAGTACTCACACTAGTAGCATAAACCGTGGTGATAGTAACATTAATAAGTTCTTTAGCAATATCCTAACGACTAACCCATAAATTATTTTTGACTCAAATACCAAAGCGTAATTACCATGAAACAACTGCATTGGACCAAGAAATAGATGAACTCGTGAGGAAATTCAAATCGATAATGAATTATCAGGAGGAATAACTGTCTTTACTCCCTCTAGGAATAGGGAAACTAACATAGTATCAATAGGCTCAAATTTACCTATTATTCTGCCAGTTTTTGCTACGATTTATAGTCAGGTTGAACTTCAAAATAAGACAAGTGCAGATAGAATAAAATAATTGCATCATCTACCGACTAAAGGATAATTATAAAATGGTGTTTATAAGCAAATTAAAAAACCCCACTCTACTTGAAGACCTAAGAATATTGCTCATATTACAGCGTGTTCATAAACCGTTGTTTATACATAGTTTTATGACGTTAATGTGAGCGACAACTGATATCGAATGTCAAATATAACAGTTCATTGAAACGAGAAGGCCGATTTTAATGCAATAATGTATTAGTTTTAGTATTAACACAGATCGAGTTAACAGGACATATCTCATCGTTACGGTAAGTTTAAATAATTTTCCAGAAAAAATTTATGACAGACAATGTGTTAGCTTCTTCTATTAGCCTAGAAATCAAGTACCACTTTTTTAATGTTGCAACAGAAACTATTTATCGGAAACAGTTTATTCGTAAACCGAGCTCTTTTACAAGATATAAAGCTTGTCCATTAAGTGCTTGGTATAATAAATTTTTGCTTCCATTCTTCAAGTGTTGTCTCAAAATTATTTATTTTTTTTCGACATTGCAGGCAATATTTACGTCTACTGTCATCGTCTCATTCTCGTTAAGCTTATTTGGGACGTCTGTTCTTGTATGACGAGATTATAGTCGTCGCCTTGTCTGCTTAGTAATGGAAGATTATTTCTCACAGCCACAGATTTCGCTAAAAATGAGATAGTACTATGCTTAAGGATTCAAACAACATGAGTGTCCCGCTTTATTATCTCATAAACAGCAATACCAATACGTAATTCACGGTCTGTTGACTGCGTATAGACTGAAGATATGTCACTTCAACTTTCCAATTACTTTTCTTTAGCTGACGAGACTAAACTTAACAAAGCTAGTCGTTCTCTCTAAGCGAGTGGGCTGAATTATGCTGCAGATCATTAATCCGTTTGTCGTAATTGAATGACTATAAAGAGTCTCTGAATGGAGATCCAAAAAAAAAAAAATAAATAAAATTTTTTTTAAACAAGTTTATTCTGCAATTGGAAATTTTTATCAATGGAGTATTAGTTGAACTCTGTATATACAGCGATCTTATTTATTAACATTTTAGACACAGCCTTGATCTATACAGTTAATTAGCGCAGTATATATATATCTCTCTTGTCAACGTGAAAGCCTTAAAGTAGCAAGCGCATAGTTTTGCATGCGTGTTATAATACAAAAAAGGTTTTGTTTAACAAAAATCTATATCTGATTTATTGGGGGTAGTTTCAAGAATAGAGTTTATCAAAAATAACTTTCGTCAAGTAAATTGAATGATTTTATTGGCTAAATTCAAAAGACAAAATTCGTTACCGACAAAGTTGCTTGGGAAAATTTTTTATTGTCAAGATGTTTACTGCACCATGAGTTTATTTTGTTCGCAAAGATTAAGATGCTTGCTGCACTATGAGTTTATTTGCTAAATAAAATAGTTTTCAGTTGATAATAGAAAGAATTTCTTTAAATAGACGTGTTCGTAAATAGATAGGTGCGTTTTATTGTACGAGAATGGTAAAGTTTGCAATCAATTTTAAATAAATGCTATCATATTCAACAATAGAAACCATTTACCCCTTTACGATACAATATAAAGTGAGAATCTCAGTGTGTTAAATTACAAATGCAATGGGTTACGGCAGCTAGTGAGCATCATGTGTTTCTTTTCACAAAATTCATTCGTACAATTGAATATGTTATCTCTATTATGTTTTCTGTCCTTGGGTGCTATCTATAAGCCTCATGTGTGATTATCATCTCGTGCTATTAATATCGCATACTAGTGGCGTAAGCAAAGACAACACAACAGCTGATAATTTTAGGTTTGTTGCCAAGCCATATTCAAAGACCAGTATCACCAGACAATTTCAAAGACCCTTATAGCACGTGGGACGACGAATCGCAGAATTAAAGTTCGTACGACATAGATATTAATATGATTTCTATGGGAAATCATCCATATGCATTGTTATTATCGGTTCGGTTAAACAATTTATTTCAATGGTATTAATTGTAACTTACGTAATCAAACTAATAATTGTCACTATTAATATACTCATTCTTATCTCTTTCATCTCGCCGGGTCACATTTTATACAAACGTTAGCGCATAGTTTTTCGTAATACATGCCAAGAAGATCAACGTCATTGTAAGATAAATAGCTTGATTGTTTGATAAATCAACCAATAAGTAGTCCTGTTGTTTTTGTTTGACTAACTAAAAATAAGTAACAAATAAAGACCAGACCTATTACTCCTGTATGTACTCATGCACACACAACGCTTCTTTTTCGGCACACGCCTTTTTGACCGCGCTAATTGATCATGTAGTCGCATATCTGGTTTGCAGATAACAGTGAAGATGTTATTATTAGTTACAAACAGGTCATCAACTGTCAGTGGGATACGGCTAACAAGCATGCAGCTGCGTGAAAGCGGTCTTTTACCGTCTACATAATAGTAACGAGTTAATAATTGTACTAAATCAGACATCAGCCTTGATATTATGTAATATTAATCACCAGATAAACCTTGTACGAGGTTTCCTGATTACTCTATTTTTATAATGCCTTTGAGAAGGGCTGCATGCATGCTTATGTCGCCTGTTGTGCCTATGTGCTTTCGTTGACGATTGTGTTACATCTTTGCAGCGTGTACCTCAATTTCCCACTGGCTGACACAAAATAATGTGACATTTACTGCATATTTACTGCGGGGGTATTAGACATTCTTTGTTGGGGGGTATCCGCAGACCTGCATTGAATTCTGCACGATACTATCATTAGGATTTTGCTCGGCGTATGTACCAGGCTGGAAAATGCGGGTCTAACAATTGGACTTGGCAAAAAGAATATTAAACAGTCTCGCGGCTGAATCATATATTGTCTATAGTTTGCGCTAATAACTACCTGTTGTGACAGGGCGAACAAATGTAGTATAAGGCGGGGGGAGGTCACTAATTCTCGATTTTTCAAGGAGCTAAAAAAAGTAATTAATACTACACAATTATTAATAGAACCAATAATGAAGTAATAATACGCCTTTGTTTTTTCAACGAATATTTACTCCGCAAAAGTGAATACGATATTTGGGCATTTAGTATCTCAAGAGTGCATATAACTAATTATTATGTAATTTTACAAAAAAAAAAGGTATATAAAGACTCACTGTTTCCTCCCATCGTCTCTCCAGTGTAGGAAACTACATAGCAAAGTATCAAGTCCATTCAATACTTTCTGTCGTATCACCGCCTTATCGTTGAAACGAAATAATCTATATTCGAAATGAAGAACATGAAGACCTTTTTTGCGATCGCCCTCCTCCTTCTTGTGGTTTTCCAATTGACAGACGCATGCTTCCAACAAGACAATGCTAGGAAGGCCGCAGCGTTGAATAAAAAATTCAAGGGCATCAAATTGACTGACAAATGTGTTGACGGTACCTTTGGTTGTATCGGTGGCAAGTTTGTTAAATGTGCCTTCAAAAAATGGGTTTCTTTCGACTGCCCACCGACGGAAACATGCAGTTTCCTTCCTCTTGTTAACAAGCCTGGAACCACGTGTACTTGCGGTGTGTATTTGTTTCTCGTTCTTCTTCGCGTTATTACTTTAGTACAATTTTACTCATCATTTACAATTAACTATCTCTAATATAGATACTCCGGCTGATATTGCATCACGCTTTAAGCTTGCCAGGGAATGCCGAGGAAAGACTGGTTAAATGAAAGTTATTAATTTAGACCTGTTATAATATTTATTGCTTTGATCACGCCTCCCTCCTGTTCCCTATTATAAGGTTATGGAGTGCAAATAATGAAAACAGTTAAAGAAGGCTTTTTATGTGCCTTGGTTTATATAAATAATTTGTTCGAATACTGATCAAGTGTTCGAATGTAAAAGATATTTTTTGTCTTGTAATAAATTTTATTTATACGATAATGTTGGAATCATGATAAACGTTGGTTCTAAATTTGATCTAATAAACAATGTTTTCGACTTTATCTACTTGTGCTCGACAATTCAGATTATGCAAACGTCTTGAATGAGAAAAATTTAAAGACAGTAATATACATGTGGATAATTACATCAAACTTTAGGCGAGAGCTTGATTAACTATACTACCAATGCTTTTAGAAGATTCATCATTGTATGATTAAACAATAATACTAATGTTCAGTCAATGCAGAGTCTTGCAAAATATTATTGGTTCGTCTTTGTTGAAGAGTTGTAATATTGTTACTGTCCAATGTCTTTATAACTGTTGAAAGAATAACAAAAATGGTATATCAAATACTTTGAATCATACAACTGGATGTTTCGATCTTTTCTGAAATTTATTTGTTCGCCAAGCATTTGAAATAGAAGTGTTTTATATTTTATCTTAGATGTCGTCAGCCCTTTCCTTTTCTTTGTTTTATCCAGCATATAATCTTCTAACGTCTTTAATTGGTATGCAAAATTTAGCAACGAGCGATCTAGACTGTAACCTGACGTAACTTACGCAAGGGTCCGCTAATCAGATCCGATAATGCATTCATGATGACGAACCCCTATTCCTGCGTTCATTAACTTTATATTATTTAAGGTAACGATGACCGCCATTTTGCCTTATCCGACAAGCACAAGGGGACGTATCAGCTTAATTCTCTGCAGTTTAACACACTCTCAGCTGCTGTTTTAGGAAACTCTTAATATATAATGCAAAACGTGCGCTAACGATTTACAGTACATAAAATAATATGAAAACAACTATAGTTAGTTGCCCTCCGCATCGACTGCACAAGCACCTACGTAAATAATATGTGGTCAAAGCTCCAGAATCAATTATTCACATAATCACATTATGAATTGCAATCTCTTGTATAAAAATTCATTAGTTTTATTGTAAATCAACTTAAATTCTTCATATTAATATACACGTACTATATATTAAACGTTTATATGCGTCTTTTCTATTCTTAATAACGTACAAAGACGCTTTTTTTGGAAAGCTATCTTATTTTCTAGCTTACGATTATCGGGTTAAATACCACAACACTTTCCAGATAAGATAACTTTCTAACACTACACCTCTAGCCATTAAAGCACCGTTTAATATTGTCCCGAGCTTGGAACCCAGTGATAAATACGTATCGTCTGTATTCTGCATGTTGCAAATGAGTGGTTTAATCTTGTCCATATAAACGTGCTTTCTCGAAACAGAATTGTAATTATTTACGGCGAATTTTGATGACTTGCGTAAAACAATCAGAAAGCTTTATCTCTCGCGGACCTAATGCAAAACAGCACCTTTTTTGTTTATTCTCAATATATACTAGGGAAACGGGAACCGTTGTGAGTCCGGAGCAATCAATAACGTCGTCAATCACAATCATTGGTCGATATCATGTGCCGAATAGAGAAATTCATGTGATCATACAGTAATAATCCTTCGCTTTGCCCGGACAATGATATTCCAGACAATAACCGAGTCAGTGCGTAAAGCGGTTATACTGTTTATTTGTAATTTATTAAAAAGTTTCTGAAGCTATGTAAAAATTTTCTATAACCCGTATTGGGGGATTTTTTTTAACTTCGAAATTACCTTTGAATTCAAAATTACGATTGCAAGCATATTAGACTTGTAAAGTAGATATGGTGTAAACAAATACTCCTTCCCCATTATATCTCCATCAAACAATCTAGACTTTCTCAGCTAACAAAGGCAACCGTATATGCACCCCCTACATCAAATCCCGCAAAACCAAAAAACTGACGAAACTACAACACAACACACCCCCCCCAAACGAAAATATAAATGAAAATCAACCATCTGAACTTGCGACTACCACCAAACCAGTCCGCAACACAATAGCAGAACTGTCAACTACTATGCTCCAAATTTCAAAATACGCCAAATGCCGCTTAGAATATTATCAATTTTTTTTCCTCTTTAGTAATGTTTTGTACACTTTCAAAATACACATACAACAACAGATACCTCCCTAAATCGTTTATCAAACGTATAAGTTCAGATCACATGATCACATTCAAACAAATAATTATTAACCACCGCTAACGATATCGCAGTTAATAAAACGTTTAAAGGACTCAATTTAAAAACTGAAAACGAAAAGAAGAAATAATCTCAATTCTGATTATCGTTCTCCAGATAACGCTTATGGTCCGCTCCGACAGACCGTCGTCTTTTCGCAATCTAGATTTCCCGAAAAAATCTTACTTTCTCCTATTGCAGACGATTTGCTAGACTTGAATAATTTTTAAGTTCACAGAGTTAATTTTTTCTCCACTTTTTTAAAAATTTGTTGTATTCAATTACTAGCATCCCGCCCGCAATAAACACTTACAAACATAGAACGTTATTAAACAATATGTAAACAGTTAATTACAGTCGACGAGTTCTGTATTCTACTCTGGAATAGATTACGTAATATATCTTGCATGTTAAGGAGAGCCTGATAATTTAAGTGTAAGTTGAATAATCTGATTTATTTGATTTTTAATATAATAAATGCATAGTTTATCTGTTTGTTACATTAAAAAATTTGACAATTTTTGTTTCTTTTTCGTTATTATTAAGATTTATACTAATAACTATTGTAGAATATTAATGCTATAATTATAAGTATGATAATTAAATTTACATGTCAATGTATTGTAATTTATATAATGGGTAGATACATAAATAACCATTGCTTTCAATTGGCATGCCAAGCAGCTAACTAACCTTTTATCTCTAACCAGCTTCAGGGACAGATCCTTCACAAGCAGCTAAGTAACCACCGAATCAGTCCCTCAAACTCGATCCA
>CAJVPJ010000056.1:0-52986 GCA_910592205.1 Paraglomus occultum
CCACCCATCCAACAAGTCTCTAAATAGTCAGCTGTCCGTTGTCGCAGAAAAGATCTTGACTGCTCTGCTGTAGTTTCATAGCGCTCACCCATTACCGACGCCGTCAAATAGTCATCTAATTTATCTTATTACCACAAGCTTGCGTAAACTCGCGCGTCTGAACGTCTAATAAGAACACCAACAATTATATTCATCGTCTCCCCCCCGGCTTAAGACCAAACGGTGGTGGCGGAGGCGGAGCCCTTTGAGGCGTTCCCTGAAGTGACAAAGAAGACAGATCTAAAGGCACGGTCGTGCCAGTAGACGATCCGGATGGATATGTCTTTACTGAAGAGTTGAAAGAGGATGGTGGTGGAAAGTCAGAAGAGGGATGGAAAGTCCAGCGGCCTTCTGTCGTTGATGGTTCTTGAGATGTAATTGCCACAGCTGAAAGAAAATTAGCAAACGTTAGCAACGTTTCATAATTCGGATAATGATATACTGTCTGATCATACTGACGACAATGATTCGATTCTCATACGCACGCAATTCACAAATCATCATTGATCATTACAACGCCATAGAAAACTTACATCTTGTACTCACAACCCTACCAAGAGTTCGCGTACCATCACTACCTATTCCCGTATTCGAAATTGGCCTAGTTCTTTCTACTACAGTCCGAGGACGCTGCGGTGGAGGTGGCGGAGATTGTGTCCTCGTCGTTGGTCTTGCTGGTGGCGGTGGCGGCAACTTACCCGCCACAGAAGTTTTTTTTGGCAATGTTAACGGAGGCTTCTTCGATATAGGAGGCGGCGGCGGTTTCTTCCCAATCGGTGGAGCGGTATTCCTCGCCGGTAGCGGGGGTGTTGAAGAGGAATTCGAAGATCGTGATGATGGTAATGATCGGGCTATACTTTCTGCTATGGCCTCCTTGTTTGACTTGGTTGATGCGGAGGAATGTAATCGGGATGGAAGTGCGGGCGGGGGCGCGGCTAAAGCAGTTGCAAGTGGTTTACCGACATTTCGAGATGGTAGTGTTGGTGGAGCGCCTCCACGTCTACCTGGCACAGGAGGTAATGCGAAACCTAGATAGATTTAACATGATTTACGATTAGCGATTGAACTACGAATAAAGGGCAAAACGGAAAATAAGATAATTACCAGCGCCATTCCTAACACCTCCAGAAGAGCCGACAGAAGTTTTTCCTATTTTATACGTAACATAGAACAATTGACAGTAAGAATAAGAAGAATTTCTGAGAGAGGTGTCTCCAGCGTAAGAGTTGCGAGATGACTCGATATAAGCAAACTGCGGTAGTTTAGTTAATATTGTAACGAGTAGTCAGGCTCATCCAAGTTTCAGTAAATCCACGTCTTTCACTGCCAGCACGAAAGTTACAAGTCTCACCTTCTATGACAGGTGCAGATCGATCGTTCGTCGTTGCTTTTTTCAACTTCCTTCCCTTTTGAATGTCTGCCAGCAGAGCGTTTCGTCCACTGGAAGACTGTGATTTGTTACCTCCAGATGGTGGGGGTGGTGGGGGTGGAGGAGCGGGCATATTTAAAGAGAAATTTTTAATGATGGAAATCTTGAGAAATACCGTCGTTTAGTATCAATATTTATTTATCTCAAACAATGACGTCATAGAAGCTTCCGTAGTACCAAGCTTTTCGTATTTCTTGGCTATTATTCTTTATCAGCGTGAATAGAGGAATAAAAAGTAATCGCAGACAAAGCAAATAACGGTTCGAAAGCTGACATTTGTTAGCACTTCATTGGCAGTTTGATTAATATTCAAATGGGAATGCGCCTAATAAGGCGGAAGTAGGAAGTGACAAATATAGAAACGCTAACATCATTGAATGTATCAAAAATGTTGCGTGTTTTTTTATTTATGTTATCCAATAATAAACCATCCTCTAAAAAGTGTTTATTAGTTTGATACGAACAATATCTTTGAACGTAACTGCCTGTAGAGTATATTGAAACTACTACGTATTGAAAGAAAATCTTTACTCTCGTAACGTTTGTCACATGCCAAGTTATCTCTTATGGTAAAGAGGTCAATCTGTGATCAAATCATAAGCTATTGCGCTAAACCTTGGTGAGTACTTGGCATAATAGCAAACATTTAATTCATGTATAAATGATTTGCATTCATCTAAAGGGTTGCACTTTTTTCAATTTTAAGAATGCTCAATGCAACTACTCGAATGTTTATTTCTATCTGAAAGCATGCGGTAAGGAAGCATTATATACATTCTGGAATAAAATGGTTTAGCGTTTATGCTTTGCGTATCTAGAAAAGTCCTATGAGATATAATTTTATCCTAATGTTCGGAAGCGCAAGGCATAGCGTAAATTAAAATGTAACGTAACAGTCAAATCGGATTATTGACTAACAGCCAAGACATCCTGAATCAGCGGAACAGTTGCGTTTCGGCTATAACCATTGCTGAATGTGAACTCTTAATTATTCAGACTTTAAAACGAATAAAGTGGATGACCTTGAGTCGATATGTCGAACCAAACATTATAAATAGTAATAGTAGGTTCTAACCCGAATTAGTTTATGTACTAGATTAAGTTGAGTTCCAGTAAATAGCTTTTGCCGTTTATTTTACATTGTCTAATTGGTTAGGACTCTAACTTCCAATAGCGTGCTAAGATTGAGTTTTAATAGATAAAAAAGGTTACTCGCAAATTTTTAAAGAATTAGCGAAAGTTGAATTAAAGTATGGAAATCGCAAAAGTGGAAACGCATTTGCGGGTGGGAGTATTAGACTTTTAAAAACATGTCCGAATTGTGTTGTCGTAGTTTAGTATTTCGATATTCGTGTATCCTGCCAGCTTATTGGTGTAAGTCAATCTTATTATTATACCAGTTAAGGATTTGTTTGTTTAATATCAAGGGACCCATGATCTGGTCGCAAACAAAGCCGCGGCAGCATCATTTCTCCATTTAGAAATAAGATCGTATCGCCATTGTGGGACTTCATTATTGACGGCATGAACACTTCTCCCACGTGTTAAGTGTCTTATTTCCTTAAATACGTAACGGTTTAAATTTAGACTGACTCGCATTCTTTGGTAAGTATTCATACATCCACCCAGGATAAACAATTGTTTCGAGAATAGATTATTTGAAGCCCTCACTTTTTATATATTGTCCAAGTTTTCATTCACCGAAAAACACACTGGCTATGAATTAGTTGTTGCAATATAGAATAGCGGTATTAAAATTCAAATAACATATGCGAAGAGATGTATGCCATTATTTTTGACATAAACGGCTTATATAAGAAGTCATTACGGTTCAAATCAATAAATTTTTTTGCGCAAAATAACCTCAATACAAAACAATCGACAACCAACGTTGAGAAAGTTAGCTGTGTTTGCCTTGAAATAGATAATCCGGCTTTCGAAGAAAAGTCGATGCCTAATTGAAATAAAGGGAGGCAATCATTTCGCCGACAAATGTTCACCAACATTATCTCAATAATATTCTTTTTAGGTAATTAATTGTCGGCGAAATGATACGGTCCCGAAATAAAGGCTATGAATCTCCGACATTGGAATTGAGGCTAGAAAAAAATGGAAAAAATTTTTAAATTAAAAGTATAATATTATATTAATACCTTTATATTAATTAATATATTAAATCACTTTTTTGTTGTGTAATATACTGTTATCAAGATATTGTTGCTTGATCAATTTTCACTTTAACATTCATTAAAATTATTCTGCTTTTTCAAGCAAATTGAGGATATATCAAAGATTATTATAAAAGATTTGTCAGAATCAATTATTTGTTCCTTATCATGAGACTTTTCTCCAACTGTATTTTATGTAATTATAAATTATATTTTTATACAATAAAATTTTCTAACAACCAGTTAAAGTTTTAATGGCTTCAAATGTCTGGGATATGGTTATGCTACTAAAACAAGTCTTGTTAAATTTCAACAGTCAGTCATTTGTTTTCGTAAATTGTAACAAAAACAAGGCGAGCATTTGACATTACTACTTCTATTATTTCACTTCACAAAGCCATGACTCATAATTAATTCGAATTGGACAATCTCAACCATATTTAGCATCTACAATATCACATGACATTTCAGAAGAATCTTACCAAACGCGCAGTTACATATTCATTCTTGACAAAATATAAAACATGCCGGCCGCACAAAATCTCCCAGATAACATTGACGAACTTCTTGCTATTGTTCAGACAAGCAATGACGAGCAATCCAGAAAAGCCTTATTCGCAACGCTTCGAACGATTCCTTCCCTAATGTTAGCTTCACCAACGGCAGATGAGCAAGATCCGCTTGACCTTCTGGATCCAGCAGATAATACTCTAGCATACGCGTATATTCTGTTAGTAAGAACGAATGTGGATAGTTTTTAGCATTTTCATTGCCTCGAGGAAAATTAATTCTTTTTAATGCATAGAGTTGCCCGGTGCTATGGAGATCGGTTAGAAGTTTCGCGTATGCTGCATTACATTCTCAAGTTTCTTAATTCGTTTGATCCGGAAGAAGCACGACACGCACCAGAGAAACGTTAGTTCAATTATATACTTTTGTCGTCTTTTTATTGTTGACTATGTCTTATCCCGTTTATTCACAGTCGCTCAGGTTGCTCAGGCGCTATCAAGGATAGCGACTAGTGTAGGAAAGGTACGAAGAAAAATTGAATCCTATTACCACGCAGTCTTTTTTCTTTCCAATCTGACTGATTACATGTTAGAGTCTCATAACAGTGAAACCATTAGAAATAGCAATTACTAGATTTGCTCCTAGTCCCAAGCATCTAACAAACATCCATCAGATGTTTATAAAGGTATGGTTATCCAATACGCGAATGTCTTGTTTAGCATCGAACATCTGTTAATTGGTATTTGACGAATAAATTTTATTGATTTAGGAATGTCTTCTGTCGAAATGCTATAAAGCAGCATTACCAATTTTGGACAATGATATCACAGAGATTGATGTTCATGTCAGTTGGATGTTTTATTGATGGCGAGAAATAGTTGATGTCAATTGTGTATTGGAATCCCGTTTGACTTAACAAGAAATTCTCTCTTCTAATGGCATCCAGGAAATGGGAATTCATTACACTGATCATCTTCTTTATCATTATTACGGCGGAATGATATACATTGGGTTAAAGAAATTTGAGCGAGCACTGGACTTTTTCAAGTTGGTAAGGATAATACAACCGGAAGCTATTACATTGTGGGTATCTGCTATATAATAATATTAACTGCTCACTGTTCTGCATAGGTAATCTCTGCTCCCGCTAATTTATCGAGCATGATTCAAATCGAAGCTTATAAGAAATTTGTATTAGTTTCTCTCTTGTTACACGGGAAGGTTGGTCAAATAAAGAGTGTTGAAGAGATTGCTTGCATTATTAGTCATGAGAGTATTGTGCGTAATTCAAGTCGGTCATAATAACAGAAGCGTTGTGGGATTGCTTTTTATTAGATTGCGACTCTTCCGAAATACACGGCACAAGCTGTATTTCGCTCAGTCAAAAACTTCTGTCAATCATACACAGATTTTGCCAACGCATTTGAGGGCTTGAAAGTCAAGCGAGTGCGATCGGAATTTTTAAAGTGCTGTGATGCATTCAAGAAGGTGGATTGATAATTGTAAAGAAGCAGAAACAGTTATTATACACTATTTATTCATGCAATGATAACTAATCTAACTAATTGTTTTACAGGACAAGAACTTCGGGCTTGCAAAACAAACCCTGGATGCATTATATCGAAGAAACATTCAACAGCTAACACAAACATATTTGACATTGTCTCTGGTTGACATTGCAGATGCAGTTGGTCTTGAAGGGCCGGATGCTGCCAAACAAGCAGAAAAATATGTGTTGAAAATGGTAATCAAATGCATTAACGATTTTTAATCTAGATGAATTAAAGCTAACCATTTTCCTTTCGATAGATTGAATCCAAGGAAATTTTCGCCACCATTAGCCATACTCACCAGAATGGCATGGTGTCTTTCCATGACAACCCAGATAAATTTGATGCGCAGGAAACTATCGCCCAGTTGGAACAACAAATTGTAAACGCAGCTAGTGTAAACGAACGCGTCATAAGAACGGACAGAATGATCGGTTGTAGTAAAGAGTATCTTAGTAGAGTAAGTGTTTATATTTCAGACATGCGAAAGACTGTTTGTATCTTGATAAATAATAACCTCTCGACCTATATCGAACAGAACCAGCATCCGAGTGCTAGTGGAGTTGGATCTGGACTTGGTACTGTAGACGATACTGAATTATTATCGGGCTTTGATTCGTTGGCTGATGAAGGACGATATTTTGCATAGTACCATTGAAAGAAACTGGTGTATCGATATGATTTATGATTAATGCTTTTGAATTAAATAAAGTTGACATTCCTAGTGTAGATCATAATTTATACGATTGGTTGCTAGAATAATCAAATTGAAAAACCAATCAAATTGTGAACACAAATTTCTACAAAAAAAATTGTCAATTTTTCCCTGGACTCGATAAAGCCACTCGCTTATCTTGAGGAGTATCTATCACACAGAATATATAATTATTTAAAGGAAACTCCTCACAATGGTGAGATCTATGCCCACTGCAACTTAAATTAATTGCTTATGCCATAATGAAGACTGACTCTCTGTTCACGCTCTGTCATCAACCTCGCCGACTAGGTCATGCGCCTTGACATTAAGGTAACTACTCTATGCTGTCGCTAGAACAACTGTTCAAAGTTTTTCATACTGTTTAACGCTTGTCTGTTTAGAAATGATCTATAAACTGATTGATCCGTTAATATTATTGTTTGCAGCGAAAGCTTTTATCTCGGTCAGATCGCGTAAAATGTGTAGACTTCCACCCAACAGAGCCATGGCTTCTTGCCAGCTTGTACAATGGCAAAGTTTATGTCTGGAATTATGAAACTGAGGTATAGGCAAACGTTCGCACATTAGTCCTCGGTGAATACTCTTTGGTAGTCTAGCAGAATATTACAGCATTAAACTATGAACACAAGTTGGATAGATGTAGATTTAATATCGCATGGATATTTTTTTTTTCAAATTGTCTGGAAAAGGAGATTTATTCGAATTGAAATACTATGATCAGTGACTTAACAGATCCTGTGCAAAATTATCGTTGAATGATGTAGGCTCTGGTGAAGACATTTGAGGTGACGGATGTCCCGGGTATTGTATACGAAATTTTTATTGTAATATATACTAAGAGGGAGACGATGGGGAGAAAATCAAGTATTGGGTGATTTTGACTTGAAACAAGATAGCGAGTTGGCCTTAACGATCTGCTACTTTATTAGTTCGGGCGGCAAAATTTATTGCCAGAAAAAACTGGATCGTTACTGGATCAGATGATATGCAGCTTCGCGTTTTCAATTACAATACACACGAGAAAGTAACAAGTTTGGAAGCTCATCCCGATTATATTAGATGCATCGCTGTTCATCCTACACAACCCTTCATATTAACTGGCTCCGATGACATGACTATTAAATTATGGGATTGGGAGAAAGGATGGAAATGTGTCCAGGTATATATTAGCATTTTGAGACGTGTCAGTATGACAAAATAATGATTAATTCCGCCACGTCTAATTGCTAGGCTTTCGAAGGGCATACTCATTATGTCATGAATATCAACTTCAATCCTAAAGATTCCAACACTTTTGCGTCAGCTTGCTTGGACCGCACCATCAAAGTTTGGTCTCTCGGATCTTCTGTCGCCAATTTCACTCTCGAAGGACACGATAAAGGTGTTAATTGGGTTGATTACTACCACGGAGGAGAAAAGCCATACCTCGTATCGGCTGCTGATGATAAAACTGTCAAGATCTGGGACTATCAAAACAAGACCTGTGTTCAAACGTTGGAAGGTCATACCCAGAATGCAGCATTCGCTTGTTTTCATCCCGAGCTACCTATAATCATATCCGGTAGTGAAGATGGAACGGTTAAGATTTGGCATTCTAATACCTATCGCCTGGAAAACACTCTCAATTACGGTCTAGAACGTGCTTGGACTGTTGCATACCAAAAAGGAAACAATAACGTTGCCTTTGGTTATGACGAAGGTGCCGTTTGTGTTAAGGTTTGTTGTAATTTCTCGTAAAAAATGCGATCGCTATGTATAAGTGTATTTATTAATTACTGCTTATGAATGTTCTTCTAGCTCGGACGAGAAGAGCCGGCAGTAAGCATGGACAATTCAGGGAAAATTATATGGGCCAAACATAACGAAATTCAAACTACTAATGTGAAAGCTGGTTTTGGTAAGACATATTCAAAAAAGGAAAATTTTTACTATTAGGAGCTATCAGGGTACAAAAGCTCTGGGAGACATTGTTTAATCCGCGCATATGTATACGCGTGTCTTGCAGACGAGAATATCAAGGATGGGGAACGATTACCTTTGCCAGTAAAGGATCTTGGAAGTTGTGAGGTATATCCACAGACTTTACAACACAGCCCAAATGGAAGGTTAGAATATTACTAACACATTGTTGTTATTATTTAAAGCCTATTTAATCTAACCTCTACGATGATACACAGGTTCGTCGTTGTTTGTGGTGACGGTGAATATATAATATATACGGCATTGGCATGGCGAAACAAGGGCTTTGGCAATGGGTTGGAATTCGTGTGGGCTCTTGATTCAAACGAGTAAGCATTTTGGCTGTCTTGAACCAATTTTACACATTTACCTTCATCTAATCTCAATATTTCAAGATATGCCGTACGAGAATCTTCGACAAAGGTTAAACTGTATAAGAATTTTAAGGAGAGACCTGGAATTTTGAAGATAAAGTTCACCGCTGAAGGCATATTTGGTGGCACGTTGTTGGGTATTAGAAGTTCTACCTTTTTAAATCTTCATGACTGGGAAACCGGTAACATTGTTCGGAGGATTGACGTGATTCCAAAGCACGTAAGTTTTACGTGACAATATTTGAAGTGTCATGCTACTCTTGATAACTCGATTCATTTGAATAGGTTTATTGGTCGGATAGCGGAGATCTGGTGACCATTGCTTGTGAAGATGCGTATTATGTCTTACGGTTTAATAGAGTAGCTTATAATAAGTTCATAGAAAGCGGGGGCGTAGTTGCTGAAGAAGGGGTTGAAGAAGCGTTTGAGTTTGTTACCGAAGTTCCCGAAAGGTATAGTGGTTTGATTGAGTCGTTCGTGCCATCGGAGTGTTTACCAGCCGACACACTAATTTTATAATTGTCTTTGTTGTTAGCATAAAAACAGGGACATGGGTTGGAGATTGCTTTATTTATACAAATGCTGTTAATCGACTTAATTATCTTGTTGGTGCACAAACCTTTACCATAAGTCATTTTGATACGTATGTTCGGTGGACGAATGAAGTTGTTTTGAATATGAATTATGCAAATACTCAGAATTTTGCTTATACTTAGACCAATGTACTTGTTGGGCTATATTCCGAAAGACAACCGAATATATCTGGCGGACAAAGTATGTGCTTATTACGTTTATCTCGTAAGCACTGTTGTATTCTGCTTAATGTGACTTATTATCAGCTTATGTTTCGTGCTATTTTAGGACGTCAATGTTTACAGTTATGCACTGTCATTGACCGTAATCGAATATCAAACTGCTATCCTGCGAGGTGATCTTGAATCGGCCACGGAACTCTTGCCAGATGTGCCTGAAGATCAAAGGAATAGAATAGCACGCTTTTTGGAGAGTCAAGGTAAGGCGTGGAAATGTCGCCAGCGTTCTGCACAGAAACATGGCATTACGTTTTACTAACTTGCCGTCACCAAAAATAATTAGAATTAAAGGAACTCGCCTTGGAAGTTTCAACTGATATCGAACATAAATTTGAGCTCGCCATACAGTTGAATAAGCTTGACGTGGCCGTTGAAATTGCACGAGAAGTTGACAACGAATCAAGATGGAAAGCTGTTGCCGATTCAGCTCTAAATACATGGAAGGTTAGATACCCTCCTTTTTGTGTCCTGAATGATGGATGTTAGTAATCATTGTCTTATTTATTTATAGTTCTCTCTAGCCGAAGAATGTTTGAAGAAAGCCAAGGATCTAGGCGGACTACTTTTATTGTATACTGCATCCGGAAACGCAAAGGCGATCAAGGAACTTGCAGAGACAGCTGGTGAATAATCTAGAAGTTGTACAAGTGTTGAATAATTCTCAGAATCTATGTATTGATATAACATATTCTCTCGCAGTTGCCGACGGCAAGAACAACATAGCATTCACTTGCTACTTGCAACTTGGTTCACTAGAAGAATGTGTCGATTTGTTGATAAAGACAAAGCGTCTTTCGGAAGCTGCAGCATTTGCAAGAACCTATCTTCCGAGGTTTGTTCTCTATCAGATGAATAGTATTCTATTTATTGATTTATGACTAAAAATCCATTGTAAAATCTTCAGTCAAGTTTCAAGGGTAGTCAAACTGTGGCGCGAGAGTCTTGAAAAGGCCAACAAGAAAAAAGCTGCCGAAGCATTAGCTGATCCAGCAGAATATGAGAATTTATTCCCGGACTTCAAATATGTATGTACGATTATTGAAAATATTACACGTGAACTGTGTACTTAACTGATTTCACTAGGCATTGATTGCTGAAGAACATGCAAAGAAGGCACGAAATAATATTGTTCCAGCAAACGCGTACTCAGATTATAAGGACGTTGAAGTTGACGTTATTGCAGGTATTGCACAACCGCTCGCTATCTGTTTCACCAAAGAACTCGGTACAAGAACACTAAGAATTTATTTTACCAGAAATTAAGGAAAAATATCCTGATGGTGTTCAATCTTCTAATCCTGCATCAATTAATACTAAACTCAATATCGCGAGGAGAACTATAAACGGCGAGGTGGAAGACGATGTAAGAAACCCCACTACCGAACTAATTTACTTGCAAGCATGATATTATACGTATTAATGTTGTTTTATCGTAACAGGTATTATCATCAGTTACGTCTGTAGACGATGATCGCATCAGCGTTGCAGATAATATGAGCATGCTTAGCATGGAAGGTAGGTAGTTACGCCAGTTGGAAGTACTGCTACTGCATTCGAATTACTAAACTGCTCTCTGACTTGACAGTGAACACCACCGGCACCAATTCAGTCAAGGTAATCTAATGGAATCGACTACCCAGAAACTACTATCCATTTATTAATACTCTATTTCAAATTTCAGGACGTTGACTTTGACGATGCCTCATCTGAGCAGGAACGGCCGACGACAGGTGATGATAAAGACTGAATTACTCTCCTCCGATACGTACATGCCCAAGGACTATCACGTGAGGTCGTCTTATTTTAATTAGTAATGAAAAGAAATATTGTTTTTTAGATTTGTAGGTAACATAGTTCTTGTATATCTATTAGAAATAAAGGCTTATAAATGTGTTGCTAGTGCAACAAAACCAGGGCGAAAGTGAACTGTAGCTGAATATTATCTTTTGACATCACATATCATCCGATGTATAAAATGCTCAGAGGAATTCAAGTTATTAGTCTACGCGTTCAACTACAGGAGGACTACTGTATGCGGTGGTCGGAAGAATTCTCCAGTATAAAAGTTACATTAGCGGACATTATTTAATAAAAATTGTATAGCAAAGAGCTCAGTCTTTGATATCCTATTCTGATAACCAAAGCTATCGCCAAATTACGACACAGCGTTAATGACTGGCTGAGTCGATAGTGCGGATTTTGTGATAAATATACTAGAAACCAATGTGGCTTCCCATAAGCGATAAAGAGTACCATCCATATCTGTGAAAAGAAAAAAGCCAACAGGACCTTTACTGAGAACGCACCCCATGCGTGAACTTTATAGGGGTGTTTTACCATAGTCTTACTTGGAGGTCGAGTGCCACTTTTGTAAAATACTTTCCGAGTATTTCGAAACATCTGGAATGTAGTTTCATCAGAAAATATGACCTTGTTCCAATTTTGTTTCTTGTATTTTATGGCGAACGCTACTCGATTTTGTTTATGAGTGGCTGTAAGGAGAGGAATAGATTTTGGAACGCGTGCCAGCCTCCCACAAAGAGGTTATTATCATATAACGTTGATTAAGCGAGGGTTTAGTCATTGTGTGTTGAATGTAAAGTTAGTAAACGTGTACAAAAATCAAAACAAAATGCAATCGCGTTATCTAACAAGTTTTGTTAACACGTGTTATACAGCTTTCTTTTAATATTAACTGGTTGCATATGACAAAGAAAATCGATTTTTATTATGATACATTTTATTCTCATTACTTTTTTCGCACTGTATTAATAGCAATGGGTGTCAAATAGGAAATATTCGTTTCCGTACATCCGGACGGTCAATGTCTAAATTTCAGTAGAGTTTGGGAAAGATCACATTAGACTCTTTGCCAAGCGTTCGAGGAGTATTAGCATCGGCTGGCCATCCATGAGCAAACTTGGCATGTTCCCATGTACGCTCGTTTGGCTTTACACCGAGTTTAGACAGTAGCTGCGACATTTTCGCTGGCATTACTGGTTGTAAGAGTATTCCGGCTATACGTGCTGATTCCGCTGCATAGAATAGCGAGGTGTTTAGCCTGTCCTGCTGTGATGGATCGTTAACAAGTTTCCACGGTTCGTATATGGTAAAGTGTCGATTTGCCTATGAGAATGAAAGTTAGATAATCCTATTGAGGATAAGTATCCGTGCAGACATTGAAAAGTTTGTGTGTTAACCTCGGCAAGAGTATCGAATATTGCAGCCAGCCCTTTGTTTAGGTTGAGTCTTTGATAAAGTTCTGCTACGATATCTGGTATAATGAACAAACGTTTAAATTAGACCTGTGGGAATACAAATTTAATATTTTGCCTATCCTGCTCGATAATCTTATTCTCACGCGACCATATGATATACTCGACAATCACGTGATTATTTCAATTTTAATTGACCAATAATATTGTATCGTAATATAATTACATCTTATTCTTGTTCTATAACTTTTTACACAGACATTAGTTTTAAAATTGGACCGGTAACTTTGTAGAGCTTACTGTGAAGAACAAAAGTACCGGTCAGATTTTAAAAATAATATCTGTGTAAAAAGTTGAAGGAATTTAAAGATGCCTAATAATTCGAATGGTCCGTACCATATTTAGTTCGATCTACAAATCGTTTTAACCAATTATATGCTACTAATACGTTGTTTCAATTTTCGATCAAACTTATGGATTCTAAAACCCTATAACTTTTTACACAGATGTTATTTTTAAAATTTGACCGTAACTTTGTAGAGCTTACCGTGAAGAACAAAAGTACCGGTCAGATTTTAAAAATAATATCTGCGTAAAAGGTTGAAGGAGTTTAAAGATACCTAATATGTGATTGTCGAGTATAGACGTTCTGCACCATATAAGATATTTACCAGGTAAACTTTGTAGTTTTTCCTGTAGAGCAAGATCATCGGAATTAGAACTGTTAATACTTGGAGTTTGCGGTACTAGCAGTTTTGGATTGAGTGTTTTTGAAGCGCTCCGTGATATTAAATTACCCAACTGTCCAACCAGGTCTTTTTTATAGCGGAATTGGATATTTTGCTCGGAATAATCTGTTTGAAATATAGAAAAAAAATTCGCATAATTATCATATAGTAGTACGGTATGTATCAATCTGCTACAACGCTTAAACGTTTCGATACTTTCCGCCATCGTCAGCAACGCCTCCATCGCGTATCAAGTAATATCGAACAGCATCAACTCCATATTTATCCATAGCCTGCAACGGGTCGATCACGTTTCCTAAACTCTTGGACATTTTCATCTTGTTCATTGTCCAATGAGAATGAGCAAATATTTGTCTCGGAAGCGGTAAATTCGCCGCCATCAGAAAAGCAGGCCAATAGACAGCGTGAAATCTGAAAAGAGCAATAAATGCGATATGTAGATATATATTGCGAACCATATATCAAGTTTCTAAACAGCATGAAACATACCTCGATATATCTTTTCCAATGATGTGGACGTGTGGTGGCCATCCGTAATCGGCATCAGACACAGAATTATCAGGCCATGGATATCCCGTAACCGTAAGATAATTAATTAATGCATCGAGCCATACGTATATTGTCTGTTCGGGGTCATCCGGCACGCGGATACCCCAATTTAATCGAGATCTCGATCGAGACACTGACAAATCAGACAAGCCAGTTTGAATCCACGATTTGACCTCATTATATCGATTTCTTGGCACAACAACTATTAATTGATATAAAATCATAAGTCTCGCCTTTTCATATTATTAACAGTAATTCGTACGCATCTGTACGCATTACCGTTTGATTCTGTGTCTAACCAATGCAATAGTCTCTCCCGAAAGTCAGACAATCGAAACTTGTAATTCTCTTCCCTGGTCCATTCTACTCTTTTGCCTGTTTCCGACGCAATCTATAGTAATCATAAAATTATATACATGGTTATTACCATTAACGAAACGCACGGGGAAAAATCGTTCTTGAACGTACCTTGTAGCTTTCACCCGACTTGCTATCGGTTACATCAGATACTTCCGATCCCGTATAGAAGGCCTCATCTGAAATGGAATACCAACCCTCATGGATACCCTTATAAATAAACCCATTCTCTACAAGACGTTGCTTAAAAATCGTACGATATATTTGAATACCCGACATATGGGCATTACGCGTACATCCATTACATAGTGTCTATCAAGAGTTATAATCACCCAGAAGAAACAAACAGCTTCTTCATGTCTCTTCTCAGTCGTACGAATGAAGGTTGTATACTGGATATTCGCCGCATCAAACAAGTCCTATTCCGAGCAGATCACACGTAAGTTTTGAAGCTAAATGCAAAAAAACACTCCGTTTTTTTTTTATCTACACTTTTACTCATCACGTAAGATATTTTACCCGAAATCTCTGTGATGCTTCGTCACAAAACACTTGCGTGGACTTTTTTGCTTTCGCGGCAGCTTGTTGGATCTGGTGATACGAGTCACCGCTTACCAATCAACACATATAGACCACATCAATCCAAAGGAACCACGACCAATCAACATGCCTTCAGTCCATGTTCATCAGTACCAGTGCTGAGTATTACTTTGTGTCCGCGTAGTTCAAAAAACCGCTTCAAACAGTCAGCCACAAGAGCTGAATGCAAATGTCCTATATGTGGTTCTATTGATAGAGAATTTGCAATTGGGAAATTCTTGATTGTTTTTCTAAATGTATATTTTCGAAACATTACCGTGATGAAAATAACGTACTATCATTCACATAGAATATTGGTGTCGTAATATATAATTGTTTGTTCTTTGCCGGCACGTTCAACCACCTTCTTGAACACGTTCGAAAACCATATGACCAAGAATCAAATTGGGCTTTGCCATTAACGATAAGCGAATCCGGCAGGTGTCTCGGGAGCGCTCTGTTAAATGCCCTGTTACCATAATTCCATACACATTCCATAAAGGTTTTTGTTATCTGTGTTAGTACAAAAAAAATTACAAACAAAAATTTGTGTTCAATGTATTTCATGCGGTGGTTTCACGAATGCCTCGAAAAGACAACGGTTTACAAGGAATGTAACCATAAACTATATGTTTGACCGCCAAGGAAAAAACATTTACTAAGCGTTTTACGTTCCATGTTCGGAATGCAGAGATCTCTCGATGAGATTGTTACAACCTTTAGAAAAACATAGTGCTTTAAAGCACAGACAGTCTGTGCTTTATTCGTGTACAAACATTAGTAGACTATTAACCATCATAATATCGATATACACAGTGATCTTGGCGGTATTTCTGCCGATCGCACATTGCCAACAGACATTTGTACTGACCGATGGTATAAAGACCAACGGAGCTATAGTTTCTGGGAATACAAATTACTATCATTTATCAGCACAGTTGCAGAGTAGGTCAGGAGGACTCGAGGAAGTATTTGCACGGGCGATTGATGAAAATGATGAACTGCGGAAATTGTATCCCAAGTGGGATTCACTCAAGAAATCTGCATTCACTTCTCGATCACTAGTCAGTCGACAAAATCCGTCTCAAAAGGTTGCTTATGTATCTGTCTCTATATGTTCCCCGACTGCAGATGCAATACAAGTGTATGTTGACAGTAGCCAGTTTCCTGAAAAGAATCAAAGTGCCATGATACCAATAGATGAAGGAGCTGCACTTACCATACATCCAGCTGATGGGTTACGTGTCGCAATTAAAGCTATTGATCCTACTCGTAAGACGAATTATACTTATGAGATTGGTATTTCGACAGCAGGTGAATGAAAAAAAAAAAGAGTTGAATTATCTTTCTGTTCTATGGATCGAATCATAACGTATTAATACCTACGAATATCGATATTAGGGTATCTGTACTACTTTAATGATACAGAAGGGTTTCATCTGGACGATACTGACTCGGCTAACGCTTTGCTAACAACAAGAGTGGCTGACGCGACGAGTAATTTGGATAACTATGGAGCAAGCCTAGCCACCGGATCTCTGAACAATCTTTCGCGCTCACTTTGTGCTATCAAGCAGTTGACTGTAGGAAACGTCCTGCAAAGGAACGCGACAAATCGAGGCAACGGACAAGTATCATTTTATTTTCGGGAGTTGAATGCTCGTTCACAATATGTCGCTTTCTTGTATTCGAATGAAGGAAACACAGAGACGCTTTGGGCGCCGACTTTTTTGCAAACGAAACCTGGTAAGCCTTAACTTATGATAAAATTACTATAACGATCACGCCCACGCGATGAATGTTCTGGCATTTAATCATTGTGACAAAGTCAATGATTTATTAAAAGAATTGTAAGAACGACATTGGCTACAACATCGCGGTTTCATCATATTGTTGCCACTGCAACTCGATATCTTGCTAACATGATTTTTGCTCATTTACACTGAATAGTTAGTGGTTGCACCGTGATATATAATCTTCCCTTTTGTGACAAAGTGGCGTACGCAGTGCCGACAGGAGCTGGAAAAACCCCCAACGAGATTGCGGCAATCTACGACAACCTTGCCAATAACACGTTCCAGAACTTTACAGAGAATCTTCGTCAATTTCCATGCAATGAATCCTCAAACCAAGCCTCTTACTCTCTAGTACGTAACTGTGATGACTGTCGTGCAGCATACAAAGACTGGCTCTGCGCGATTACGATACCTCGTTGTACGGATAGCAATGCGGTAAATGGAGTGTTAAGGCAAGGACGACCTCGCAATGTTGTGATAGAGCAAGCTCAAACAACTTTAAACTTTGGCGATTATAAAGAAATATCACCATGCATAGACTTGTGTTATAATGTGGTGCGGTCTTGTCCGGCTTTGTTCGGTTTTGGATGCCCTGAGAATAAGACACTTTTTAGTAGTTATGGGGAGAGGTTAAAGAACGGATCTTTTACCAATGGGACAAACCTTTTATGCAATCCAATGGATCTTGATTGGAGTTTCACTTCTGGGGTTAATAGTCTAGTATGGCAATGGATAACGTTGTTTACTATAATAGTGGCGGTTGCAATGTTGTTATAATATGTACATCTTTGATTAATTGTCTGTAAACATCTACCGACTGTAATAGCAAATATCACGTAAAAAAAAAGGTATATTTATGCTATTGGTGTTTACACATATAGCGCATTCTCCTTTGGACGCATCTCCTATAATCTAATATTCGACGCTGTTATTGAAACCTAATATTAAGAGAAAATGGATAAAATCTTCAAAAGCTTGGCTTGGTCGTCTTCATACTCTTTCTGGATAAGTCACTGCGTGCTGAATGACACCGTTTCATATGATAGACTTTCGTTTGAGAATGTGTAGAGATGCTATTAACGAATCTTCTTACCTGCTTCGTTGAATGTTAACCTTCTCTTTACGGAATGGTAGTACGAAATCTCAACGCTTTTGCAAAAAACGAAATTTGTGTTAGATGTGATGTGAATATCCGTATCTCACTTAGTCAATCTGGTTATAGCGAATTCGACGGATCCGAACAAAATCTTCCTTGTCCAAAAATTCCTTATAACCCAAAGTTTTGTTATAACGGAGATTATAATATTTCGTCATTGAACGCTCCATTTGAGACTGTACTTTTCTCGTCTAATGTATTGTAAGATTAAAGAAAAAAGCAATGAATTAACAGAATTAGGAAATCTCATCACTAAGCAAAAAAAAGAGAAATAAACAATTGTCAATACATATTAATATATTATGAGAATGTCATTTTCCATACATTTGGTTGAAATTTCCTTCAAGACACTCAATAGTCTCCTTGCTGTTACTTCATCGCTCTCTTTCCGCGTCATTTCCAAGAGTGCAGTTAACGATATTGGATCAGCGGACGAATAAATCATTTGTTGTAATGTCAGATTTTTTATTAAATTCGCTATAGGCAGATTATTTACTTAAAATGATTAGACAAGCGCTTGGTACATTTGATTCTCACACCATGCATGACTAAGAGAATTCAAGATGTAACGTACATTAGTAGCGTGCAGCCTTTCCTGAATTGTTTAGATGATTACTCTATATACGTAAGACAATACGGTCGCAAAAACGTTCTTTATGAAACAATAAACTAAACTAGATGACTCAAGATTCGGGCAAGTGGGTAGGGAAGAAGAAACTTACTGATGGGTTACAAGCTTGTAAAAATAGCCTTTTCTGACTTTGGAGTCTAATTACCTATGCTGAACCAAACGAATTTCATATTTAGAAGCAGATGTTGACTTTCATACTAGGTACACACCACTCTATGTCCCCCCAACGCCCGAGTCACAAAGTCGTGAGTTTTATTTTAATTAACGCTTACACGAACATTTGGTCTGCTCGACGGCAATCTATTTACCGATTGATCAAAATCACTGATGAAGAACAGAGACTACGATTAAAGCCTGAAATTGACAAATTGATTCAAAAAAGTTGTTAACTTTGTGTTTTAACGTTCAGATCGACATCAAGGCATAATGCTGTACTGGAAGAAATCAACAAAATACTCAAATTATTGGTTCCGTCTATACTTTAGTAACAGTATTGGGAGAAACTTTTCAACGTAATAGCATGTTCTGAAACATAACACACAGCTCTCGCATACGTCCTATTTTTATTACTAAATTACGTCGATTTTTGGTTCGAATAAGAAAACCCACCATTTGTAAATCCAAAAGAACAGACGTTGTTAAAGCAATTGATCAGGAAGTTATTATTCAAAAAATCAGAAACCTGATATACAGACATGCGCCTTTCAGGTAAAACATTCGAGAAATTTCTACAAAACTCCATCATATACGTGGCTTATCGGTAGTAAATAATCTCACTAATCGCCTCCTGACCGCCCGTGAGAATTACAACACCCAGATATCACAGAGTACGCGTGGCTTATCGATAAACAACTGGTCGCTATCTCCTGGCTACCCCGTAAAATTACGACATTAAGCTATCACAGAGATCAGTTTAATTAAAATTATACGCGTGGCTTATCAATAAAACTGGTCGCTACCTGTTAGAATACAAATTTGATGACTCGGAAAAAACTTTTTCTATGCGCACTCCAAAACGTTAGATTTTGTCAATAAGATGTCATTACTATCATGGAGATAAATTACGCGCGCGGAATTATTATCCCATTGATTGCTACTTTCTGACTGCCGTGGGAGTAAAGACTTTTTATTGCTGTACTACACTGATATCAATATGCTTTTCACGCCCCTTGCTGCCGCCCGTGGGGAGTGAAAAACTTTTTGTTGATCTTTTGGTAAAATATTTTCTTTTCTGTTTGAATCCAAAGATAAAAGATATTGGGCTCACGTACTTCACTGATACCTCATGCTTTTCACACCCCTTGTTGCATAGATAACGTCATTATTTGTCATCTAACGCGTCTATTAACATATATATACCCCCCCCTCTCTCCCCTTCCCCCATCAAAGCACAAATGCAAAGTTTAATAATATACAACAACAATCATCTAGCGCACACTATATACGCACGAAACAAGTTTCGGAACAACGAACCCTTAACATTCAACAACGACAACACGGTTTATCGACCGCTTGCCCAAGAAAAACTTCTATATAACTCAAACCTCCGCTGTCCAACAACCTCTCTTCCACTAAAGCGCAAAAACAAACGTTATTTACCAAGTTGAACTACAACGAACAATCCTTTGCCGCACTCTATATTACGCACGTACGACAAGTTTGCTACAACTCACGGACAAGCCTCTGTACGATACGGCGCAGTTTATCGACAACTAATTAATGAAGTCCAAATACACGCCTCCCATAGTACGTCCGGATCGCGATAACCACACTATGAAGAAAACAAGGCATGTGGATGGTTTGACATGTTTTGTTTGGGTGGGGCCGGGGTGTTTATTCAATTGAAGTATAGTTTTTGGATTGCCGCGCATGCCCGTTGAACCAGATTTCGCTCAAACTCACTCCCATTAATAGACGTTTGGCATGTTTCTTTGGGACCTGCATGTCCCTTGACATCGTACAAACTCCCTCTCATAGTTTGGCATGTTCTGGTTGAGCGTTGTGCGTCATATCTATTAAAGTATAGTTCTTTGGGTAGCCTCGATGTTTTTCAAACATGATTCGTTCACTCACTCCCTTGCTAGGAATTCGTTCTTACCCCCCTCTCTTTTTTTAAAGATTTAGACAATCGAATAATGCAAACGCTTTTCTCGATAGCACGGTTAAGAAAAGAAGCAGTTATTACTAAAGAGACGGCTACAGAAATTACTCGAGGATGAAAGTAGTAATTATGTTTATACACAGTGTCAATCCAAAGTTTGTTTTGTTAATCGAATTTGTTGAAGTAAAATGTCTTTTTATAAATATCTTTGTTAAAGTGAGAGTAAATTTGACTTTGTATATAGTGATACATATAATTTGGTAATAATACATCACATATAAATTTTACAGAAAAGTTGCTTACTTAGGGTATTTTAATATGTATATTAATATAGTTTGAATAAATGGGTCGCGTTGTAACCGATTTGACGTCATATGCGGTTTATCTAATTTTCTTCCTTTTTAGTATTAGTGCGAACATTCAAATATTACAGCGTAATCAAAAAAGGAAATATTTGCTTCACTTGTTTTATTTCCAATCTAGCACACGGATTTTTATGGGTCTAGACAATTATTCCCAATAAATTTTTTGGCACTAAGATAATTTCAGCAAGAATTGTCGGAAATAATTGTCGGAGAAGTAAACTATCGGGGAAATAAACTATCGGGGAAATAAACTATCGGGGAAATAAACGCCTCCCGATTTTTATCGCGTATCAAAAGTGCTAGCATCTATCTATGCACCCGCATAACCTGCGATAACCTCTTCTTCATTCTTCATTTAGGAATAAAATTATAATCAATAAATTGTCTTGGTACGGGTTTCTAATTCGTCGCTAATATTTTCACCATTTGCTAGTTTTTCTGCTCCCATTGCTATTTGAAAAATGTTACATTAGTGTCAATGACAGTGAAAACCTCTACATTTGACGGGTGGAATGGACGATGTAATAGATGTGTTTGCTATTATGGTGCCAGCCACTTGCTAAGTAATAGATTCATTCAAGCACTTGTTCCTGTTTTCAGACTACTTACCAGAGTTGGATGGTAACGTTTTTCTTACGGTACAAACTGTTATATTCTCATTGAACGGTATGCTTCATTTGTCTCGATGATCTCAAGAGTCGTAAATTTGCCGAACATCCTACCACTGCAGAAAAAATCGCTCACGATAAACAAACTCATAGCTTTGCTATCTTTCTTGAAACTCGTACATATATTTCAGCCAAATCCGAGCGCGTCAGGCTTTTTATTCACGACCTAATGTCTATCGGTAGACATTAATCCTAAACAAGTTATCGTTATCAAGTGAACGTGAACCGCTATTCTCTACCGATAAAATTGAGCAAGAAAATGTCGACAAAACAGTCGCTTGATAACTGCTTCTGTCCATGTTATTATGCGAGAAGGGGCACTTCTAAATTTTGAGTAGGAGGGAGAGTAAACGTTGGCGATAGGAGCGTAAGTTTTGCAAAAACCAGAGTTAACATTAATTGTACAGCTTTGCGTAAAGCAAGGCTACGATCGTTTTTATCCAGATTGAACAAGTAAAGTAATTTCAACAGCATTCCGGAAACACTGCTTCGCTTATCTGATGTGTTATGTGTTGCTTTACGATCATTACATTATTTTATCTTAATCCTTAGTAGTCAATAACGGACATAAACTTCTGGTTTTGAGCTAACAATAATTAGAAGCATATTTGTTTGTTCTAAGAATGGTGAATGTCTAAATCGGATATTTTCGACAAAAGTCTCTGGGCAAAAGCAAGGTAATAGATACACGTATACGGCCAACTCATTGGCACGATTAATTTGCCATTGAGTGCATTCAGAAGACTCAAAACCCCTTAACCGTGGCAGTACACGTCCCAATTGAAAATGCATTGATACACAAATTGGAAACATCAAAGAAATACAAGGAGGTGCGTTATCTGTGAGAAAAACGCCAATATTACAATATTAAGATAAGCGCACACACTAACACAAAATGATTGTCGCACAGACATTGAGACGAGTTACAGGAGTACGAATTGCGGGAATGCTTGAACTTTAAACCAGATTAAGAAACTTGTGTCATCGTATTAATTATATCATCAAATACGGGCGTTGACCATTGATGTCGATATTCGCTAGCTCTTTGATTGTCCATTGACCTTTTCAACTATCTGACGCCGTGAAAGTTTAATAGCTTATTCCATTTAATAGTAATTGGGACGGTATAACATGGTGTGCCTTCAATGGGGCGTCGATAAGAAGGAAAATTGTTACGTCTACCTCTTACCGTTTTCGTAACTCGTTAATATTATTCTTGCAGGCGCAATAATTAAGCTCGATAATCGTTCCCGATGTGTTAACCTTTTTTATACATCAAGTGCGTTGCACGTATGCAAGTAATCTTTGAACAAAGCATTGTCTTTGGTAATTCTATACTTAAGGTCGGTAACTTTTATGGAATAGCAATGACACACTGACTTTGTCCATTTATTTATACAAATAGAAGAATACAAAAATAGCCTTTTCTTCACTCATTGATGACTCGCACCCATTATATTTCTACTTTCAGTAGCTGCTCACAAAAATGCATTCATTCACCGCAGTGGTGCAACTTCGTATCTACTGAGAAGCAATTCAATCTGAAACAAATACCTAGCATTGAAAGAAGAGTTGGGAAAATATATTCCTAAGAGAATCATCGCGTCACCGAAATTCGGTTTCGGTCAAAGTTTAAATTAAATATTGATGTAAATTAATACTGTTGTCAATGTCTCTTTCTTGCTTGCTTGCTTTCTTTGTTTGTTTATAAACACTAGTGTATATTTGTTATAAGCATATGCTGACTAGTTAATTAACAAACAAAACGTGTAACCTAATTTTTTATGCGCAAGTCACAAGCCCTTCAGTTTGGGTATTCGGATACTGATAAGCTAAGATGTTACCATGTCATAATGCGTATATTTGAAAACCGACCCAGAATTTGCACCAATTAAATGCCATATACCAATTGTGGGCTATGCCAATGAACCAAAAAACCTGTACTGTATACCTTGTGTATGGGTCAAAAAAAAAGAATTAGAAGTGGCATAGAAGGTAACAAAGAATTATGTAACCTTCCACGCTAATATTCTTTCTTCTTGTCGTGTACAAAACCGCAATGAGGTTTGAGTGGTAATCAAATACAGTAATTAGGGTGAACAAAATAGTATATAAAGAGTTCTAAACGAGGAAAGGTGGTAGTTAAAGATCAGTTAAGCGATCTCTACCAAACAAACTTTCCCTTCACCTCAAACCCTTGACTCCTCCCATCCATCTCTCCATGGCATCGCGACAAAAAGTAACCACGGCGTGTGTCGGATGCCAAGCCCGACGTATACGATGCACGGGCGTTTCTCCGTGTGCTGGCTGTATCGGATACGGCCAGCAGTGCACCTTCCAGCCGCCAACGAAAAAACGTGGTCCACAAAAGGACTACAAGCGGCAGCTTTCCGCGACACTAGACCGTATCGAAGAGATACTGGTCAAAATGCAGTGTCTGGTCGAAAGCAGGAACAAAAAACGGGACGCGAGGCAGGGTAAGAACATTATAACACATTATTATAAATATAATTAGAATACAATATCGATAGTCACAAATTAAACCGCAATCAAACGTACAAAGCGAGTTGCTGACGATGAATACCTTTTGTTTACAGATACGGCATCCACCGCCACCGTCGCCGCCGCTGCAACTTCGGTTGCAAACACGATGGCTTCTAACGATGAAGCCATCCCGCCGTCATTGAATAATGACGTCGATAGTTATCTCCGCAACAATTACTATGGTGAGTGCGCAAATTTTAATAATGATAATAATGAACCTTTTCTTTATCAACGTCTCAATATTAATATGACCTCAATTTACAATCGGCAGATTATCCCGAGTCGCATTTTTTTCGGGAATAAGCGGAGCAAATAGAAATGCGTAGTCGTTATTTTTGTTTAATTAGTGTTTAATTGTGTTTAATAATATTTTCCTGTAGATGAAAAATAATAAATTTGTTTTAAATATCAAATTCATATTATACACATTCACGATTGAATACTAAGTAAAGAGTAAGCAAACGCAATTTGTAATAATAATGCCTGTTATGGTTATCTTTGACTGTCATGATATATTTAATGCAAACAAAAAAGTAGAGAGTTAGACGATAATTATGATATGATAGAACTCCATAACTGCGAAGCTACGCCTCTACATACCCATCTTCTTACCCATCTCCACCATCATCCGCTTCAGAAAAGAGATTTACTCTGCAGCTCCCTAAACGGATTTACGAATATAAATAACAACCCAAAAAGCTCAGGACGACCGAGAATGACAATAAAGAAGCGAGACAGATGACTTTATCCACACCCTCCAACATCGACTTACATCAATCAAACCCGACAATCTCAGAAAAAAATAAATATGAAATTTGTCACCAACCACCCATTAAGTTCATTTGGAAATAGCCATAAGCATCACAAGCGTCGCCACAAAATTTGATATATCATGTGATAATAAGATCAAATCAAGATTTTATTAAAACTAATAATAAATGCGCTATTGCCCTCAAAATCGGGTTTAAAGATCTTTCCAAGTTTTCAATAAAACTATCTATCCACTCCCCTCTATCCTCCAATACATATCCCTATTAATTCATTAACAGTAAGTCTTTGGCTACCAATTCTTCTCTCAATATTTTGTTGCTAGAATATCGCTTTGTAGCTATCTAATTTATAGCTGTTTCTGAAACCACACTTCACTGGTCCCATCCCTTTGGTCGTGCCATTGACCATTGATAGCCTTTGTATGATTAATATTCAAAACGTTCTTCTGAAACGTATCATCATTCTAATGCTGTAAGTAAAAGCACGAATAGTGCGTTAATCAGATAAAGTGTGTCTAATATTAAGACATTTCAGCGTTCAAACATCGTATTCGAATTTCAAATAGATATTATAATAAAGCCCGGCCTGAATTAACAGACAAATGTGCATGTAGCGTTAAAACTGATGTGTCAATTGTAAAACCAATTATGAAACTTTGTGATCTGATATCACATGACGCCAAATTCGTGGCGGCGCTTGTAGTGGCACGCTTCTATTATGGCATAAGGTTTTTTTCATCATCTTAAGATTACATATGTTTTATCGACTAGCTATTGCGTTAACGATTTGTAGAAACTTTTCAATTTGGTCTTTCTAATAAAAGATTTGAAAGATAAGTTTGGCAGGTCAAACGTGCTTGGGCACGTTGTTGCACAAGTTGTCATATCATCTTGTCAAACGGAATGCTAATAATATTAATTAGACTTAAATTCAGAATATTTGCATATTACTTGCTGAATAATAGTTTGCAGCACCATTCAAAAGTACCAGGATTCTCTTAATTAATCGTATAAACACTTTTGAAAAATTTTCCGCGTATAGTGCATCTATATCATAAACGCTGATTATCTGTAAAACTTTAATTCAATCGAATGTTTTCCAAACAGCCAATGGTTTGTCTCTAAAGTACATGAAAACATATTAAGGACCGCATGTCGGCATAAAATTCCATGTCGTTTAATCGATTCGCATAGTTTAATTTATCATTACGGTAATATTTATGTCAATTATTTTTTCTCATTTTTTTCGGTTTTCTTATCTGCTTTTTACGATGTAAACTTTTTTTTTTGTTTTTTGGTCGTAAAATTTTTCACCATGTCTCGTTTAGATACGTGGTCGAATTAAAGAAAATGGTTACTATACTTGGTGATAAAGTACATGATGTTACCATGTCACCTGGGCATTTTTCCTTAGCTATAGCATGACTAAAAATGTGTTGAGGTATAAATTTTTTAGGTTTGTGTTCGAACATCTCGGATGTAAAATATTTATTGTTTGAATGAACAGGGTTTATGATATACTGTATGCAGGAAAATTTTCCAGATCAGGTTTTCCAGTTATCTTAAACAATGCTGTAATCTATTTTGACTGTTCGTAATCGTAGGAAAATAGAGAAACTCTACATAGTGTCAATAGGTACGGTACGCTGTAAAGTCATCAACAAATAAAGAGATAACTTACAAACAGGGTAGAAGACGATACGAATATGAGAAGTAAGTTTAAAGAAAGCAAAGTTTATCGTATCGCAGTTATTCACAATAGTCCAATGAATCATGCAAAATTGGCAAGTGTATCCAAGGCAACGAAATTATTTGCCGGTTTTTAGACGACGCAACGTCGAGGAGACATGGGAAGCTTACACTCAATTACGACATTCGAGCATCAAACTTACTCGGACAGAATTTAGACACGTAATAAAGTTAATTGTTGAGCAACCAACTCGATCAAGTAAGTTTTTCAATTATCTACTAGACATTTATTCAGACATGGAAATTCCTCTTCTCAAATACGACCATAACTGCATTCGCTCCTTTACAACCAGTTTCTATCCGCCTTGACATCGAAATTGTCATGGTCGTTCTTCGTCGGATGGAGAGTGCAAAGATTATGCCCAATAGTGTATTGTATAATACCTTGGTTAACGTCGCAGCTCATCTACTTTCGCCAGCAACCGAGTTTCTGGCCATCCGGATTACTACCCAATGTTAAAAGGCTTACTTCGATTACACATGCTTATGCGATAAAAACGGTCTGGCTCGAGTTGTAAAGATGGTAGAAATGAACGAGAAAATGAGTATTGATCTTTATGTATTGAATACTGTCATATGAATTTTCGTGGGGCGGAATGACATTGAGTCGGGTGTTATAATTTATGAGGCAATGATTAATAATAAAGTAGGAAAGGCCAAGAAGAAAAAGAATAACAAGTTTACGCCTCCTTGCATATTTCTCGCAACGGCATTGGAGGTTGGGAATGTTGATCTATCGAAACATAAAGTCGCTCGATGCGTCTAATTATATAATATTATACTTAAGCATGTAGTCAAGGCTTTGTACATTGCCGATAGCGTGAACTTAAAAAATAATTAAGACACAAAGCAACGAAAATACAAATCGGAAAAGATCTCACAGATATGTCATTTAAAAAGGCATACGACTCTTGTTTGATTATTTTCTGCAATGAAATAAAACATTAAACCAGATTTTAAGACACATAACCAGGCACATTTATTATTAGCAGAGATAAAAGAGGCAAATGACGTTCTACGCGTTACGGAAGTATAGACATTTATAACACGTGGTTATTGCGGCAAAGCAGTAATTAAAAAACTAAAATGTCAAAAAAACCCCCCCTTTACTATTAGTTTTTGTGTTTATTATTGTGAGCAATATCAGTAATGCTATTAACCGCTGCAACTTTCAAATATGAATCCTGTAGTCGCATGCGAACTCTTCATTATCGTCTCATACCGAGTTCGTTGCCCGTTCAGGATAATTGCGTTGAAATTCAAGTTGTCTTTGCAATCTGTAAAAAAAAAAAATAAGCCCATAATTAGCGAATTGAGAACGCGAAAGACATAGACCGAGGTTCATGATATTTCATGACTTTTGACATGTCAGAAAAAGTCGCGGTCAACTCAAAGTCACACGGGAAAATAGCGACTCGAGAAAAAATCGTAAATTGGTTTCATGTATTTGGTTTTTATATACACAATCCTATATTAACATGTTGCAATGGCATTATTATTATGCAACAATGCTAGAGCAACAACCTTCCAATGAGAAACAACACAACATTATATCAGCTTGAATTACGTGATTTTTTTATAATTGCTGATTAAAGCCACGAAAACACCTATTCATATAAATAGCCTTTCCTACATAATTTTCAATTCAATTATGTCAACATTCTTGCAGAAATTGGAACTACTGCCATGGTGACATCAGCTTTCAAAGGATTAAACAAGATTTTTAGCAATAGGCCAAGAAGGAATATTGCAATGCTGTGCAAGCTGAGCTTTGGCTGAGATATTTGTAAGAGTTTAGAATTTCTCCCTTGATATAAATGCAAAAGGTCCTTCTACTCAATAAAAATTTCAATATTTCCTTTCTAGCTCTCCTCACACTATACATTCTTTATTTGTGTTGTATTGGTATTGATGAGTTCTGTTCAGAGTCAACAGAAACAGTGATATTCAAGTCCTTTTCTTGTCACTTCTCTCCCATTAGGTTCTTGTCTGCCAAGTTGGTCGGATAACCGTAGTTAGACAATACAGTTCTATATTATCGGATCTCCTATCAACTTTTCTTTATTGTACGAAGAGAAGTATTAGTATTTCATTTGGTGATTGATTGCCGCTAGGCCAGTAATGGACGTTGGGCCTCCCGCGATTTAACCATTGTTACGGATAACAAATTTGAAAATGTCTGACTATCCAAATGTTTATACTCGAAAGCGTTTGCCAAATTGGTGGCTAACAGTAAGTACAACGTATTTGCAATAAACGACGCGTTTCTTGTTTATTATTATGCAAAATGTTTTCGATTTTCTGAGGACCTTTCTAACACACTGTATAACGATCCTGCTGGGCGACTCGACGAGATTGGATACTCAAACAGAGACTAGTTCATAAAAAAGTTTTCGGACTCGATGCACTCAACGTTGAAGAGCATTGGAATAACTTACAAGAACGAGTGGAACGTTTCACCAGACAGTAACCGTTGTCATTTTTGTTTATGCTGTTCAAGAATACTCACAATGTAAGTTGTCAACATCGTTAATTTAAACTGCCATGAACGTAACGTGTTTATCGGCTTTGGAAGACTCGTTTGCGATTCTTGTTCAAATTTACTTAGAATAAAAACACCGAGCATAAGAATGTTATTCCATAACTACCTTCCAAGTTATTACAGGACAGGGCAACAGAATTATTACGCGTTTCTTGGCCAACTTTCTATAATATAATACAATATAAATGCTTGTTTTCGTCATTTTTCGCAATTTCACAGAGTGATCAAGCTTGTTGCTAATGGCATTAAAGGATAGCTTGCAACAACGTTTTGTAATCGCTTTAACCATTACTAATCATAAAAGCCATTTGCATATTGCAAAGAACTTGCTGTCTCGAGACGTGAGAGCCACGAACACTATGTATTAGTATCCAAATTTCTGCGAGATAAATTATCAGTAGTAAATTAGCTTGCATATTTATTCAAGTATATTTGTTTGGTTATGTCGATGTCTCTAAACTCAGACTGCTTGTTGATAGGCGTTTAACGCAATAACCAGCGGGAGTGTCTTTGTAATTCCGACCGATGGTGCTTGAATATGACATGATAATGAACGCTACTGAAATTCTTCGCAATATAATGGAGGATAAGTTTCTCGCGATGGTCGATCCGCCATGTGACTAACACATACACAGGAACCTTATGTTTCAGCTGCTATGATATAGGAAACGGTGAACGTTACTGTTACCAAAAGAACAGAGAGACTCAGTTCTTTGTAACACAGACTAATCATATGATTCATAACATGATATAAATTACCAAATACAGTGCAACTATCATCTAATTGAGTGCGTTCCGCTATACTCTCACGTCGTTCTGTGCTCCACTGTGTATTAATGAGTCATAAATGTCATATCAATCATGTCATTTCATAGAAAATCTAAAACGGTCAATGGAGCACAAATAAGAACTATTAATATTATTATCGTTATTGTTACTATTACTATTACTATTATTAATACGAATACAGTACGTAAAACCGTATCCGAAATAGTTTTGCCGAAATTGCCGATCTTGATGATCTGCCGAAAATGCCATTGCCTAACCGCATGTATACAAGCAGTACAAGTGGTGCAAGATAACAAAGTTCGAACATCAATACGTCAGAGGTAACGTTAAATGAATATGATTATCAAATCAATATTATGCGCAGTAGTATCATTGAACTTTATCAGTTTTAAGATTTTCAAACAGCATTTATGTTGCAAGTCTATTTGATATTAATTATATTTATTAACTACACTATCTTTGATGATGCCGTCGCCTCATCAAAGATAGAAAATAAATATTACAAAGCCCTTGATTATGTAATCACCGTTTCACTATCTCCTGCTACTGTTCATTTATTCATTGCAAACGTCACACTCTCACCCAATTCCCATACCTCGTTCAGTCCATCACAATGTCCCCATCTGTGTCTGGCTCACGCTTAGTTAATACTCGTACATCATCAATATCCATTGGTTTAGTTACGACGAGGGCAGGAGTAGACATATTCGTCGACATGGGCGACGACACGCCGCTTCCACCTCGTGGCGATGATATTAGGGTTTGTCTTTCGGATGGCATTGGCATCCGTGACATATTGTTCAGTACCTCCTCCATTATCACTCCTCTGGGTTTATTACTTTTGCTAGATTTATGGGCGCGCTCACTTCTTACCGCCGATTTTTTCTTATCGCTTCTACTCTTCCGCAACGAACTATTTCCGAGTCCGTTTGAATGATAACTACGTTCGTGACGACGACCACCTTCATCATCAGAATCGGAAAGTTCCGTATCTGGAACTATGCGCATATTACGCTGTCTCACTGAAGGGGAGTGATGAAACGGATATTTAGTTATAATTTAATGAGTAAGAGAAAGATCGACACAGTTACAACTTTGTAAAGTAGTAATTATATCGACATATTATATATAACTCACGTGATGTCCGTGTGTCAGGCTCATCATCGTCTTCGTCGGTATCGTAATTTCGGGGAACCTCTAAAATGCCAAACTCAAACGCGTCATACACATAATAATTAACGTTTCTGTCTCAGAGAATGCACGTACTTACCTTGCATCTGGACACTCGGGGCAAATGGGATATTCCGTAGATTCTCAAATACCTTCGCTCTTCATACAGAAACCATTAAAATTAAACGACTGGATGAGGTAAGGAACAAGCATAATCCATGCAAATTCGATAGATTACAATTAACCCTATCACTTTCTAACTGTTTGACTCTTATTGCACTCACTTCATTTCGGCAAGATAAGCCGGACTATTGAGGTTCTCCATGTTATTCGCTGGTACATCCAATTTATATTCTGGGCCATAATACTCAAGAAAGTTGTTGTATGGTAAATCTAGACAGATATTAGTCTAGTTAATACACAATCACTTTATGCGTTTATTTAATCCGCTCGTCTCCACTACTAACCTTCACTAAGTTTCTCTCCCGCAAATAATCCAGTCTCATACGTCCACACGCGTGCTACATTCCTTATTGTGTATCCTCCACCACCGACTACCAATATGGGTAGATTGAAACTTTTCACAAATTCCGCACATTCAGCGTGACCTTTCGACGATAGATTAAAGCAGCCCAGTCGATCGCCAGCGAGTGAATCTGCACCACATTGGAGTACTACTGCGCCAGGGCGATACCAGTCCATTATATGTTGAACAACCTTAAATACGCAGCAACAAAGTTGTGAGTATGTAACCATGCTCACTGATATGATGCAATATCAAATATTTGTCCATGTTACGTACGGGTCTAAACACGTTTTGAAAACTCCAATCGTCCATTCCGTCTTTTAGCGGAAAATTCACTGCATAGTATTTCCCTTTACCAATGCCAATATCCTGTAAGTGATAGTAGTTACAAAAAAAGGAATGACATAATATTAATTTCATAATCGATACCGAAAGTAGCATTATTATGAAACTTTGCAATACTTACGGAGATGTCTCCGGTGCCAGGGAAGAATTGTCCAAATTTATGAAATGAACAGGTCATGACTCTATCTGTTGTATAAAACGCCTCTTCCACTCCGTCACCATGATGAATATCAATATCAATATAAAGAACGCGTTGATGATATCTAAAAGATTTTTAATATTGTTATTCTGAAATACTGTATTATCACGTGATTTGAATTTAAAGGGGGGGAAAACTGACCTTAATAATTCCAATATGCCTAGTACAATGTCATTGACGTAACAAAATCCAGATGCTTCAAATCTTTTGGCGTGATGTAAGCCACCTGACCAATTTATGGCGATGTCCGACTCCCCACTATTCAGTTTGTTTGCGGCGTCTATATCAGAGAAGATGTTGAAATGGAACGCGTGAAAAGTTAATGAAAATAACGGTTGAAAGTGCATATGATCTCATATAACAATCATTATACTTACCGATCGAACCGCCAGCCGATATCGAACAGAATTCAAAGAGACCTTCGAAAATCGGACAATCTTCTCCCACATTATCTGTACGTAATTAAAGGATAAATAATACTAAGTAGTCTGCTATCGAGTGCTTTGATACTGGTCTGTGCTCTTTGGTTATACACAGTTATCCTAGTAATTCACGCCTTTAAATAATGCTATTTTGACATACATCGCGTCTGCTGTTGTGATAATTCTTCCACATTCTCGGGTGTCACTCTACATAGAAAATCTATATACTCATCGGTATGAAAGCGCGTCATTTGCCGTGCTGTCGCCCGTCTAGGACTCTGTCAACAAAATAAAACTCGTCAGTATTGGTTCATGGAGCGTTGGTAGAACGTTTGCGTTCAGTGAATATCAGAAAAAGTAAAGATGTCGGAACGATTCGTACTATAACCTCCATTTTCCTAAACAGGCCATAATTAACAACCAGATCGTGCACCATACGCATTCTGTGTGGTTTCATAGGATGACCTAGAGTACATAACAGAATGTGATGTCATTATGTTACGCGAATCACCAAACGCAAAGACTCGACTTTGACAAGAAAGAAGCTAGCTTATATTCACCTGGTCCATACGTATAGTTGCCAACATCCTCTGCGGGCAGACAAATCGGTTACTCATATGGCATATAAATCGTATTATAAATAATATGTACTACTCGTAAAACACTCTCTCACCGTCATAAAAATAAGAAACGCGCTTTTTGGACACGTTGGATAATGCAGACATATTTGACTTGTTGCGGTAATGGATGAAGTGCAATTCCACGGAACAACGGGGAAAGGGCTGTGACGATTGATGCTTTTTGTCACCACAGCAAATAATGCAGGATCCTATATTTGGCCGAACACATGTCACTTAAATGGAAAGTGATCAACATTTTTACATTTCACGGAGCTCTGAATGCGACTATTTATACTGTGGATATGTAATGTCTGCATCTTTATAAGATATTCACTGCTGACTTGAGAATATCTCTACTGAACATACTAATAAATATAATAACTCCGCACGCCCACTGCTACTTGCGAGTTGAGGTTGCAGTTTACTTAACGTTTTAAACATGACAAATCTCCTCGCTCATTGCTGGAATGGCGGGCGAACTCAAACGTCAGAACGTTTCATTTATGTTAATAAGCCGCTACCAACAAATTTCACAGATAGCAACGGACGTCCGACACAGAAATTCGTTAGTAACAAAGTTACTACCTCAAAATATACCTTGTTTACATTTATACCAAAGAACTTGTATGAACAGTTTCGTCGTGTAGCAAACTTCTTTTTCCTGTTGATTGCAGTATTACAATTTTTTCCAGAATTTGTTACGATATACCCATTAGTTGCGGCCTTGCCTATGATTATTATCACTAGCATAACAGCATTCAAGGATGGGTTTGAGGATTTCAAGCGTCATGTTACCGACAAAACTCTAAATAACCGGACGACTCAGACACTCGGCAACTGGAAGAACGTAAACAGCGACTCTAGCGAGACTTTGTTTGGTTCTATTAAAAAATGTTTTGGTCTTGGTAAAACAGTTAGTGATGGAGAAAGAGGGTCCCCTGAGTGGAAAGACACATTATGGAAAGACGTGCAAGTCGGAGATTTTCTCAGGTTAAAAGACGGCGACTTTATCCCAGCAGGTTAGTACTTTGTGATCGAAGCGGTATAATGCATCTGCATAGCATACACCATTTGTAATATAGTTTTACGTCTCTTTTTCTAATCACGCGTTTACCTATCCAGATTTAATTATCCTATCTACGTCCGACTCAAATTCTCTCTGCTATGTAGAGACAAAGAATCTGGATGGTGAAACTAATTTAAAAATACGGCAGGCTGTGCCAGAGACATGTGATCTGCAAACACCAAAAGACTGCGCAGAGATCAAGTTTCACGTTAAGTGTGAGGCTCCGAAGGCTGATCTGATCAATCACAATGCAACACTAATATGGTCTGCTGAACGTGATGAAACACCTATCAATTTAAACACAATGCTATTGAGGGGTTGTGTGTTAAAGAATACAGAGTGGGTTATCGGCTTAGTGATATTTACTGGCAAAGACACAAAACTGGCCCTGAATTCAGGGGAGACTCCTTCTAAGCGAAGTCAGATCGAGAAACAGATGAACATACAAGTGTATGCATTTATGTTATTTCTATTATAGACCGTATACCGATCATAGCATATATCATTAACTATAACTTTTTTTTTGGTAGTTTGGTTAATCTAATAATCGTTGCGATAATGTGTATTGTATGTGCCATTGGAACGAAGGTCTGGGAACAATATTATGCCGACCGTGGTGATGCTGCTCCATTTTTAGCCAAAGAAAACTCTAGTTCCAGAGAGGCTGTGATCTCTTTCTGGTAATAGAAATTGTTATGATAGTTGTACTTATTTCATTACTCATCCATTAGCTAACACAAACTTGTGACTTATTACAGGAATGGGTTGATCACATTCCAAAATATAGTACCGATATCTTTATATTTATCTATAGAGTTCATAAAGTCAGTTCAAGCGTACTTCATCTATGCAGATGACGAAATGACGTACCAAGGGACATCTACGATTCCCAAAAACTGGAATTTATCGGATGATTTAGGTATTTAGTGATTGTCAAGCTGCTATCGCATACCATGCAAGTATTAATAAATGGTGAAACGTTTCCCGCTTTACAGGTCAAGTCGAGTACATTTTCTCAGACAAGACAGGAACGTTAACTAAAAACGTAATGGAATTCCGCAAGTGCTCAATAAACGACAAAATATACGCTGGAGATCCAATCGACGACAGTCAATCAACCGCGGATCCGGTGTCATCTAGCAGCAGTCAGGTCCATTCGGAACCGTCATCAACCGATAACTCGACAAACAAGAAAAGGGATTCCAAAAATTCTAAAAAAATTAACAAGAAACCAGAGACCAGACACTTTGGAGACAAAAATCTTATCGCAGACCTAAACTCTGGTCATTCAGAACACACAAGCATGATCAATGAATTCTTCACGCTCTTAGCAATATGTCATACTGTCTTAGTCACCACTAATAAAGAAGGAGAACAGCAGTACAAAGCGCAGTCCCCAGATGAAGCAGCCCTCGTAAAAGCTGCAAAAGATGTAGGTTATACCTTTAAAGCACGCGATACGAATAGTATTACTATTGTCACCCCAGACGGAGAAAAACAATTCGAGTTGCTTAACGTTTTGGAGTTTAACAGCACTCGTAAAAGAATGAGCATAATTGTACGAGAGCCCCAGAGTGGCAAAATAAAGTTGTATTGTAAAGGTGCGGACAGTATAATATTTGACCGGCTTAAGTTGGGTCAGGATTACATGGTTACAGGAGAACATCTTCAAGAATTTGCCAATGAAGGTGAGTTGCATATACATACATACATATATATATATGATTATCTTAGCGTCTGGATACCATCGCTCGGCAATCCTAACAATCTTCTATCTCAACTCCACAGGTCTTCGAACATTGTGTCTTGCCGTGAGGGATATTGATGCTTCATATTATGAAGAATGGAATGCAGACTATAAAGAAGCCATCGTTGCTACAACTAATCGTGACTCTCGCGTTGCGGTCGTTTCTGACCGAATAGAAAGAGATCTAGTTCTACTTGGCGCGACAGCAATAGAGGATCGTCTTCAAGATGGTGTACCCGAATGTATTGCCACTCTGAAGCGTGCAGGAATAAAGATATGGGTGCTGACAGGCGACAAATTAGAGACAGCAATTAGTATTGGATTCGCCACCTGTCTCTTAAACCATGACATGAATTTACTTGTTATTCGTGAAGGATCACGTGGTAGACCGAACGATATAGGTATATATGAACAGCTACGTAGTGCAGCAGAATTTTTCAAAGATGATCCTGAAATACAGAAAGCCTTGGAAGAAATGGAAGTTCCAGCATCAACCGAATCTACCGGTACACCGCGTCCATCTCTGTCAAATTTCCGTTCTATGAGTATGGGGGCAGATTCACTCTTCTCCATGCCTACTAGTCCGCGTAATGGTGGATATGCTCTTGTAATCGATGGGGTTGCACTGAAGCACGCATTAGAGAAGTGGAGACCCTTATTATTAAACTTGGCGTGCAAATGTAAAGGAGTCATATGTTGTCGAGTATCTCCTTTACAGAAAGCCGAGGTAGTGAATTTGGTGAAGCACGGTAAGGATGTCTTGACCTGTGCTATCGGAGATGGAGCAAATGATGTCAGTATGATACAGGTAATATGATCTCGAAAAATAATTTATGATGCATATTTGATGACACCGGCCAGTTATTTACTTCCAATGCTCCTTTATTTCCAGGCTGCTCATGTGGGAATTGGCGTTGTTGGTGAAGAGGGTCTACAAGCTGTTATGTCATCTGACTACGCGATAGCACAATTTCGTTTCCTCACTCGATTATTACTCGTACACGGACACTACGCATACATCAGGAACTCTTCGATGATTGTAAACTTCTTCTATAAGAACATGATAGGCGTCGGGGTACTCTTCTGGTTTCAATTCTTTTGCGGATATACAACAACAACAATATTCGAATTCACGTACATCCTGTTTTGGAATCTGTTTTTCACCTCGACTCCAGTATTTGCGATCGGTATATTTGATCGTGATGTTCCCGATAGAGTTGCTGTTCAAGTGCCCGAGTTATATAGATGGGGAATGGAGGAGAGATCCTTCACGTTGGCTAGATTCATCATGTATATGCTTGACAGTATATATCAGTCATTGGTATGCTTCTTTGTGCCATACTTTGCCTATCGATTAGGCAGTGTAAATACTTATGGTCGTCAACCTGACCTTTTGGAGATGGGTACGACAATGGCAGTTGCATGTGTTACCCAGGCTAATTTATTCGTAGGGTTCAATTTTAAGAATTGGACTGTGGTTCATCATATTGCAGTATGGGGATCCATTGCTCTGATGTATGTGTATGTTGCGATATATACTCTTCTACCAATCTCATTAGTGTATGGATATGATCTAGTTGTATACGGAGGGGCAACATTTTGGGCTTGCATAGCGCTGATAATAGTCATAGCGTTCCTTCCTCGATACGTCTACAGATACTATCAAAGGACATATTATCCAAGAGATGTGGACATTATCAGGGAAATGGTCAAGAAGTCACCGAATCATGACTTTACGCATGATGAACGAGTGAACCCGACTCTCAAGATGTCCAGAATCCCGACATCTGATACAATAATATCGTCTCAACGACCACCACAATCTGACAGTACAACATTTACACCTCGCCCCAGTTTTACAACTGATCGTACGATGCAGAATCAGTCGCGAACACCAGATTCTGCCATGCAATCCGAATTTCTCGTACAGGAGTTACAGGAAGGATGTATAATGGCCAATATGCAGACGGGAGAAGTAATTCCAATGCGTGGCTACGCATTTGCACAGGAAGCTGGCACCGGACGCATGATCATGGGTACATTACGGCGTAGGAAAACTAATCCAGCATTGGCTACTGCTGCTCGAAAAAACATGGCTAAGCCAAGTCCATTGCGACGTAACAGTTTGCCTACTGTTAGAGCATCGAAGGATATGACTAATGTTAGAGCATCGAGTGATATGTCAGATCTTTTAGATGGTGAGAAAATACGGATGGTGACGTTTACAGAGTCTGCAACAAGTAGTACTACCGCGACTGCGTACTCGTCACGTAGACAAAGTGAACTGGCGAGTGAATCAATAACCTTGGAACAATTATCTGGTGCTCAATCCGAAACGGCTGGTGGCACGGAACGGAGTGGAGTAGTTAATAATAATAATGGTATTGAAGCTAGAGTTCTTAATAGGGTTGTTGAAAATGTAAGTAGTGAAGATAATGTGCTTATCGAGGTGGTTGATAGTACTAGCAATGACGATAGTGTTTCTAGCCGAACAATTGATGACGTAAATAATGCTGACAACCGAGAGTCTGATGTGTAACTAACATTGGTGGGATAGTTCGTCAAACCTAATTTGAAATCTGTAGATACTAATTGTACTAGTTACGAGAAAAAATGTATTAATTGTTGTCATAATAGAGTTATTATGAGTCAAAAATCATTTGATCAAATTGAATGTTACACATGTTTGCTATCCCTTTGAAAATCGTATAGACAAAGGCCGAACAATGAAATGTATTACAAAATTAATAATGTTGTACATGAGCCCTGGATCAAAGGGTCTCTTTTGATTATCACAACAACGAATGGCTCATTGTATAGCTTATTTTGGAAGATGCAATTTCCATGCTATTTGTTAGGTAACAAAGGGTTAACGCAGGTAAATTTCACGTGGCAAAAAGGTAATATCGGCGTCGAATGAGTTTTCTTTAAAGAAACCAAACGAATGCCAAACAGCTATCGAATTAAGAATTCTCAAATAGCCATGTACTCGATCTCGTAGACTAAAATATCGCTGTTGCAAGCTCGTTGAGCACTGGGCAACTGGTTAATTAGTAAATTTTAACTGATAAAATATATAGATTGTCAACGTCAGATGAGGAGAAACAGCAGGCTTTATTGTACAGCTCTACTGTATACGTCATCGTTAAAATTTTAATATTAATTAGTATTATTAATAATAATCATGATTAGTTACGTGGGCGTACAGTATATGAGTCAGACAGATGAGGCCGCATATTAATATGACAAAAACTAAAGGGTAAAGCCGCAAAATCTATTCCCGAGTTTAAAAAACACATAAATTATCCCAAAGTATTGTTGCATGTCAGTTTGGAATTTATGTCCATTCCGAATGGACATATTAATATTAATATGTTAGATTGGAATTTACGTCCATTCCGAATGGACATATGTCAGATAGAATTTATGCCCATGCTGAACTGACATATATGTCAGATGGGAATAATAAAAACAATTAGGTAAGAGTATTATAAAAGTAATAACAATATATATGGCGATGGGTGAACGCTGTTATCATTCCGTTTATCCTTAAATAAACTCCTTTATAATAATAAGGGATTCTACCAATCGAAAGCTAGGCCCTATTCATTCAAGTTCCAAATTTAGGTCTGATTTCGAATTGAAGTAACACAACATCAGACTTGTTCCTCATCAAAAAAGGAAGTATGAATAACAAAAAAAAAAAAAAAAGATCGACACCATCAATTATGTCAATAATAACAAGTGAAAGGACTCCACCTACTAATACTAACACTATTGCTAGAAAAGTCTGCAAGTAACAATGCTTGTTGAAGTAACAGCAGAGACTTCTTATTCATGGGCGTAACGATATTAATTTTCGGAATTTAAGTGATTGCAGATCATGTACGCATTTAGTTACAGGGACAAAATAAGGGAGAATTGACGTATCGATCGGATCGGTAATCATTTTCCCGTTTCCTAAAAATGGAAGTAGGGACAAAAAAACGAAATGAATAGGGCCTAATTTCACACGATCCGGTATTTTACCAAATTTGGTTGACAAGTTGGCTAATAGATGTCGTACCACCTTAAGCTTAAATCCACATGATCTTAATAGGGCATGCAAATGAGAGGTTGATTATGATGTGGCTGTAAAGTTGACCAATGTGGCTGATAACGTTTTGAAAAGTAATAATGGTGCTCATTTATAACTTATCATTATGGACCTGTTAATTTAATGTTCATACCAGAATGTGATGAATATAAACCATAACAGGATTAATATATATTGATATATAATTATAATAGGACTATCCCTACATCAATATGCCTTGTGGTGTGCTACGTAAGCAAATTTGTCACCCTCCGGGACCACTACAATGCCAAGATGGCATTTTGATCATTTAAGAAGCGCCACTTAGTGTTTTTTTCCTGTGGAATATTAATAATTTTCGGGTTAATTAATTTTTTGTACTTGGATAAAATAAATCTTACCAATATTGTCTGTATAATCCTTGCGTTGAATATAGACTATGCATGCAGTCTTCATAGTCATAATACATGATCAGGTCCATACTAATACCCCACCCATCTCCATCCTATAATGAAGAATTTATTGAGTATTAGTATATGTGTCATCAATTATGACCATTGGAGAAAGTTCACAGCAGGCCATCCATCTATATGCCAGGCCACGGAGTGCTTTTAATTCAATGTACATAAGTATCCCCGATATCTTCAGGCGTATCTCTTGTATTAGCCGCAGTTTCAAAAGACACAAGCGCTCCTGTCGTTGATTCTGCAACTAGAAATAGTACGAAACCAGGAAATCTATGCATAAACGTATCAGCGTTATTTTTGATTTCTTGGTACGAACTAGACTAGATTTATCATCGCATCAAGCTTACCTTCCGCCGAACGCTCCTAGAACAAGTAAATGCTTTGAAAATTTTCGTGCATAAATATAAAGTGTATAACAAACCATAATCATCAGTAAAATTTAGCCCAATTGGATGCCTTCAGAAAATTCCAATATTCGCATCTAAAACATATAAAAACATATCAAAGCCGCACGTCGTTTATTTCGACACAAACTTCAAAAATCAATATCTCCACATATTGTAAGCGATTGGGCAATTCTATTGACGTTTCTACCAGGACTTGGTTATCCATAAATTTCAGCGTAAAATTTTCACTGATGTAGCAACTGTTATATTGATGGTTATTTTAGTTACCATTGCGGTACTCTTTACGTTACCTGTTGCTAGGTAATATCTGACGTTTTCGAAGTAAGTGCGACAAATTTCTAATATATTGAGATAAGTCTTCTGACAAAGCGGCGTATTACTGATCTCAATTATAAAAAGTTTTCTTGTTAGTACGCGTTTTTTTTTTAAGACTCGACAGGCGTTATTTCTCCACTATTTATTGCTTTCAGCTGAGCCATTAAAAATGTATCTTGTTCGGAGCTTGAAACGCTTCACTTTATCCAAACAACGCATTGCTTCTTCATATTTAGTAGAACATTGTAACTATTTTTCGTATACTCTTAACCTTATATTAATATATATATTTTTTGTATTTTGTAGGTCTTTCTGGACTTTTCTTAATACTTTATTGCGTAACTAAATATAATTCTTGCTTTGTCTGATGGTAATTTATTGATGTGAGTCAACAAATTACTTCGACCAAGCTCCTTTTCACATTCTTCTGAGAGAAAATAAAAAGCGAATACTTGTTTCTATCTAAAATAAATTTTATGTTATAAGGTGCACCAACTCTATACTCAACAAGAAAACAACCTGTCTTTAAAGTCTTTCAGCCCAAGGCGTTTTTTAAAAAATCTTCAGTAATCATGTTTATCGCGATATGCTTTATATTTACAAAGTTACTGGCTGGTTTGTCATAAAAATGCCTTTACGCTGAGTTGAAAAAATTTTAAAGTTGGAGTACTTTTTATTAAAATTAGTTCCAAGCAGCGCGCAAGCGAAACAGAAACATTATTCAAAATTCGTTAAAACGTGCGGAAAGACAAGATGGCTGATGCTGATGCCGATAATGATGTTAATGATTGAAAGAGGGTATCGATAAATGTACATGTTTTTTTTTAATTCATCTGCTTTTCGTCTACTGCTACGCCATTGAATAGTTCTTAACTTTAGAATCATAGTAGTCTCTTTTATTTTTTAACGCATCTTCTTTCCACTAACTCAGACCTCTTTTCAACGTCTTCAAATTTCCGAAATTCCTTTGCAACTAGTATCTCGCCATTCTCCATTATTCTCTGTTGATTCTTGTTGTTGATCTTGAATTTAGAAAAACAATCAATTATAATTCGCTTATTTGTAGTTGGCGTTTACTAAGACGTTCATATTATGGTCGATTATTAAAACATCAAATAGCTAAATGAATATTCGGTTTTTTCGTTACACTGCTCGAACAAATTGAAACGAATTACTATATTTTTATACAATATCCGATTACATGCTAATCATAAAAACGTCTGACGCTTTCGGTTACGAAAAGATTCATATATTGCGTTCAAATCTGGAGGAAATTAATGATAGCTTTCTGATAACACTGTTACAAGCCAATTACGAATTAAAAAAGACGAGCTCTACAAAAATAGCCCAGGGCACACAACAAATCGATTTCTACAAAACTAGCGCCCGGGCACACAACAAATTGAGCTCTACAAAACTAACCCCAACAACTGGTGTAGGCTCAGTTTCCATACGGGGCACTAGAAATTTCTGCTGAAGTATGATTGTCCTTTGTGATAACACTTTGACAACCCGAGCGTGAAAACAAAAGGTTATTTATTGATAATATCTATATCTCTATAGACTATGCGTCCGCCAGCCGACGCTATAGAACAGTGGAATTTGAGTAAATATTAGATTTGTAAAAATAAGAGTGCGTGAAGCTGCGTACACGGCCGGCTCACTGCGGCGTATGATAAAAATGATTCAGAGATGCCAACTCAATGCTTACTTATGTCTCGATCGAACATTATCGCGTGAACTTTTTTCTTCTTATCATGTGTTTGCGAAAATAAATTGACGGCACTTTTTTCTGACGCGCAGGGATTAAGTGTATGGATGAGAACGACCCAACGTCAACGTTCCATGCATTTGTCCCGCCTCGCGCATCATCTTAAACAGCAATATGATATACTCAAGGATATCAGACGAAGCCAGACCAAGTTTGTCCTCAATGGTCAGCTTCAAAGGATGGCTACTCTTATTCTGTTGAATTGAGCTCCCAGACATGGAATCCGCAAAGCGGATCGTTCGAATTATTATGCGTATTCTTCAAGAGCAAATTCATGGTCTGAAAGACAGCAGTGACATCATTGCTGACAACGAACATCGTTGCCGTGCACGATATCAACGCGACTGTTGCCATATAAACAACGATATTTCCCAAAAATATCCTCTAAACTCTGCATCGCATCTTCATATCTTCATGCCTAACTCTGAAGCGCAATTAAAACGAGCGATGTCTAGCATCAAAAAGACATGTAATGCGTTCAAGTTGAAAGGAGATTTGGCATTAGCCAACGGCGTGATCGTCTACAGACTTACAGACGACGGTTGGAAATCTCGTAGCTTAAATGTGTGGCACGAAAAAGTAAGTTCAGCTCATGAGGAGGTCTCGGAATCAAAAGACACGTTACAGCTGACTACAAGGATCCAGTTCTACCTTAGACGATTTTTTTACTTTTTCTCCTTATTATATTCTTGGTTTTCCCTGCCTGCAATCATGATTATGATCAGTTTAGTATACTTCTAGTATGTGGTTTGTTTTCCCTCTTTTCCTTGTTTAGCAATGTCGTTCAGAGTCTCCAAGTTTTATTGCTTTTTTGCTTATATTGCATTTGCATAGTATGCTGCATTCATGCCATTCTCTATCAGACGATGAATGATTACTGATGCATCCATTTCATATGATAATAATAAATGATACCTCACAGATTACTTCACTTTGTTTGGTTTTGTTGCAGCACGACCCATATTGAAAGGCTTCCGTTGCATCTAGGTTACGCTCAACGTCTAACGAAGAACTAGTGCCTTAATCGCTGAAATATCATTAATCTATACTCATTGGGTTAGACTTCTCCGAATCGTAGTAGGAATACGAGAACTATTATCGGGAATATTCGTCCAAGTGGTTATCGTGGCGACTCGTATGCGTAGCGGCTGATACAATAATTGAATGACCGGTAATCGATGATGAGAAGAACTCTCATGTTAACCCATCGCGTTCACATATTTATAGAACTGCTTGACTTACTCAAACAGGCACATAACCTTGGGATTGCTCATCGGGATATTCGTATTCTGATGACTGACTAGAATATTACTTATTGACTGGAAAATCATCGGGATATGGCTGAAAAAATGGGCACCACGGATGAGTGATATCTGTATTCTGTCTTCGGAACCAACCCGGTGCAAAAACTATCGCATAACATGGATACTGAAGACTTTGGATGAATCAAGTACTCCACACTGGATCAAATGTGAAGATTGTAAATTGATGCTCCTATTTAACTATATCTAACAGGCCAACGGAGACTCTTGTGGTTAATTTGGAGGTTCGTTCCTTACTTTTTTTAAACGTGATAGTGATTGAAGACTTGCGTTCTCACATTGTTACAAATCAATCATCCATCTTCGTATATGATATATACAACTTTTTATTCTGCATTTGCATGATAGACCAGTTTCATACGCAAAAGATATAGTTGAAACTTTTCTCCTTCTTCCCTTCATTGAGTAGGTGATCTTTTTAGACTATAATTTGGAATCCCAACACTTTGCTTTTTTCCCTTTGCAAATATAAACTCAGTCTTAAAAAAGTTCACAGAGATGATACCGTCCTTGTATTGCATTTGGCACTGTTTTGAAGGATACGTAGATAATTAGTTTATTCGAACACGTTTATTTCGTTTACGTTCAAACTAAGAAAGCGATATCGAAAAATAAAAGACCAAATTCAATAATATTTTATTGTATTACCAATCATTCGACAAAGCTTAAATGCGTTAGAATGTAGTCAACTGCACGCGCAATTTTAACATACCTTCATCCATGCAACGAGCATGCTCTTTCGGTTAAACGTAGTATTTACATTACGTAATATTAAATCATACAGATAATAAAATAGCCTTCAGCATGCTGGTTGTTCCACTAGAAGGTAAAACTCAATCGCGCAAAAGCGGGGTCAATTGTGTACAATTGTGACTCGCAATCATTCGCTATCGTCATCACTATCCTCTCCATAGCCCAAGAGAGATGCGAGGGGATTTGCCACGGATGGTGTTATCTGCTCAGTAGATGCGTCTCCCGATTTATCCTCTCTCTCAGTTTTCTTTGTGATGTCCGCATTACTGTCTTTGTTCTCGCTCCCCTTCTTATTTTCGCCTCCAACATCTTTCCTCTTCTCTCCATTATTTTTCGTGCAATCACCATCGCCTTCATTCTTATTCCCCATATCTTCAATCTTAATCTTCTTGTCCAAATGATTACTGCCAGTTTCGCTATCTCCTGATGCTTTTTTCCGAATCATTACACTCCGCCTCTTCACCGCATTTTTCAAGATATCCTTCTGTGCATCGTGTTTAATAACCTTGGGTTTATCAGGATGCTGTTTAACATGTGGTGCAGAGCCAGTTATTACTGAAACTGTACTATATGCAGCTTCATCTGCTTCTGCTGCAGCGCTGCAATCATCGGGCGAGAGAAAAAATGAACGTAAATATATACAATATTTGCAAACAAATCATCCATAATACGTATTCATCATTCATTAACACTGCACTGTCATGCTAACCGTCTGAATTCCTCGAGAAGTTCTTCTTCTTTTTTGAGCTTTACTTTTTCGTTCTTGCGCTCTTGACTCTCCAACGTAGCCAAGAATTCAATCTCGTCTTCGTCTAGTCTATGAATGAGGTTACCTAGCGTCGCGTTAAGACTAAGCAAAGCCAGGGAGTAATTACCACAACAAATGAGTTGGGTCTACGTACTAAATCTAGTCATCTCTTGAAGCGCTTCTTCCTTTTTCATTTTCTGCTCTTGTAGTCTCTCATATAACGTTCGAGGATCATATACCTCCTCCTCTTCCTTCGGAGCCTCTATCAAGAAATGCGACATTGATCGTGAATACGTTTGATAATGAGAGTCGCAAGTAACGAAAGAGTTTATTGTGTACATGTATGCAATTGTTCATTCCGTTACTGTCCACTTTTTTCCGTGGGGCATTCGTTCTTCGCGCGCACCATTGTCACGTAAAATTTACTGCTTATACATGTCTTCACAATCTATATTCTTATCAGTGCATGTACCTTTCCCCGTCTTCTCCATAACAATCTTCCATTCTTCTTGCCTTTTTCGACGAGCTTCGTCTATCTCTTCCTGGGAGACAAATTTTCGTTTTAGAGAGCCTTCTGGATCCATTTTAGGAGAGAATGTTTTTAATATTATATTTGCTTAATAGAATAATCGCGTGTAACCTTGACTATCATTTTCATACCCCTGTCACAATTTTTCTTGCTTCTTTACGTAACAGACATGTCGAGTGTTCGCTTAATTTATCGTCAACTCTTTATTCCAAAGAGTAATGACTTGATAAGGCGAACGATTATTCACAGGACGTATACAACAGAACCTCAATCTGATGGTGAAAAATACCTGCACAACAAATTGACTGAAAAGTTTCAACCAACGAGACTCAGTGTTCAAGACATCTCAGGTAGTAATTATATATCAGTGACAAGCATCTTTCATAGACATAGACAGAATATTAGTTCTGTAATTTCAGTCAGGATTTAACTGTGAGATTCTTGGTTTAACGGGATTGTTAGGTGGTTGTGGCTCCATGTATTCTATTGACATTGCATCAAAGGCTTTCGAAGGTCTCCCAATAGTTAAACAGCATCGGATGATAAATGAATATCTTGCAGAAGATATTAGAAAGATGCACGGCATTCAAGTAAGTGATGACCACATGTTACGATCTATGTAATTAGTTCGGTATTTCTTTCTCATCCTAACTACGCGATCGACAGTTGAAGACTTCTGTGGAGTGAGAGGCTTTAATACATCGACAAACAAAATGGACGTAGAACGTACACGCACAAAACCGTGAATCGGACGTTAAATCTCCCTCACCGCATTATCCACTCCAACTTTGTTTGACGCCTTATGATGTGACAATAGTGTTTATACAAGTAGTATTACTGAGATAGTATAATCACGGTGGTTCGAGTCTGTTTTTCTATTCTGATCATGACAGTCAAAAGGAACATTTCCTGCAGAGATCCATTCCAATCTAATAGAACGTTATCTGTTCACACGATATGCTTGCCTGTCTTTAACTTATGCGAGATCAAACAATTGGGATAATAATAAGCGGTTTTTTACAGCGTATAAAATACAATGCTGAATATTAATGTTTATACACTTTGTAATTTATAGCTACAGTTTATTAGGTGTCGGCTTCATGCATCATATTATTCCAAAGAATTGTTGCCAGCAATCCGATTGATTATTTTACACCAGAACAGAATGAGTTTACGTGTCATGCGTTATACCTATTCACTTCGTTTTCTGTTATTGCATGTACATCCAACAGAGCCCAAACGTGTTATTAGAATACGAGTATTCACATTACTTGCGTGAGCGCTGATGTACAAAATTATCACGTCACGTAACATCGAAGCTATGTTCGTAATGACACTTTTTTAGGCACAATACTGATACAAACGTATCACACAGGAAACACGATAAAGCGGACACGGCGTGAACATGGCTGTCCGAAAATGGGTTGTCGAGTACCTATTACAGTCAAAGCTCGAAAAACTGATATATTCATAAACGGTAGTATTTTGCTCACATTCATATCATATATAGAATTTAGACTCGATAAATACAAATAACAAAGTTTTGCCTGTGACACAATATCTGAGATTTAATTTCAATTAGCGTTGGTAGATGAAGGAAAACTTTCGTCATTGTTATCAGAAATTTCTTTAGTTTTTTTCTTCAAAAAAATTTTATTTAAAATATTTCATATGTTAAAGGTTAGTGCGTCAAAATATTTTAGTGTTAGTGACAATGTTTTAAGTTTTAGCGACAGCTGCTTACTTACATAAATTGGCGTAAACTTTACATTTATGAATAAGATTCTACCACGAATAAAGCCCCCATATGAAAGAATGGCGATTATGAATAAACCTGTAATGTTGGACCCATACACTTCTCATAAAGAATTTGATAATTTAATAGGTTGGTTGCATATTGTTTATTTAATTTAAGAATTTGAATAATCCAGATTAAACCAGTTACCAATTTATTTTATTTTTATAATTATAAAAGTTAGTTTTCCATGTTTTGATTTTCTTTTCTAAATATAGACCTAAATTTATATAATTTGGGGCATGCTGCAACAAAACCAGACAAAGTGAATATTCTATACATGAGGCTGATTGTGATGTGGCTGTAAAATTGAAACAAATGAGTTTTCATGCTTGATTGTTTGACTGTAATGTTGCCAGTGCATGTATAACTGGAACTGCATTTATTATTGGCAATCAATGACTATGACTATTTCAAATAAACAAAGAGTTTATTACAACACAGTGTATTTTAGTAGTTTTAAACTAACTATCAAACTGACTTAGTGTTGGTAGTGTTAACATGTTTTCTTTTGGGTGTGAAATATGTAGGTTTTAACCATTTTGTTTTAAAGTGAGTTTTTTTTGACATACTTTCCAAACTATTATGAAATACTTTTGTATAAACATGGTTTTGCTTTTCAGGATCAGGCAAAATGCTTGCTTTTTGGATAATGTTTTTCTAATTAAAGCAAAAAAAAATTAAAATAAAATAAAATAAATAAATATTAAACACAATCAATAATAATAAAGCTTTAATTTCTTATCTCACCTTGAAAAAATACAATGTTTCAAGAGTTTGACGAAGACATTTAATGTTTGTAATTTGCTTAGGAAGCCTAAATGTAGGTCCTTCTAGACCAAAGTAAAGACTTTTGTCCAGAAGGTCTATTCCAATTACCTGACCATCAAGGCCTACATAGTAACCAAATTGCAAAAATATTAATATCCATCTTGATTTCACAACATCATAACAAATGTAAACAACTGTACCAGAAAATTGTAGACCAAATGTAACTGAATTTCTTGCATCGTTATCAGAAATAATTTTCATAAGATAGCTGTCAAGTGTAGATTTTAACACTCGCAGACACTTTGATCGATCTTGTACAGCTTTTCCAGCAAAAGAAAATCTTGCACACTCAATATGACCCAATTCGATGTTGTTGGCACGGTGAACAATCCGTACATCAATTTTGCGTCGCCGTTCTGCAATGCTTGTTGATGCTGTTTCACCCCTAGAAACATACATATAGAGTTTGAATTACTTGCAAAAACATTATATAGGCATACTAAAACAAAAGAATCAATAAAAAACAGTAAAAAAAATGTATATAAAAAAAAACACTAAATAACTAGTCAGCACTTTTTAAACAGCAAATAATATTTACCATTTTAGTTCTATAATGTCCTTCAAATCACTGAAGATGTCATCAAGAAGTGGTCCAATGGCCTGCATGCCATAGTCAATCTCTGAAAGATTTCTATGCTTGCCATTTTCATCTACAAAGACAAATGGGTTCTCAAGAAATTTATCAATGCTAAAAATAATAGAATAGAATCATTATAATTTGTATCATGTACATGATAAAAATCAAAAAAGTAATATAACAGTTACACATGAAAGTAGATTGTTGCCACTTGTTTGACCATAGGAGCATGATCACTGGTTCGTATATTATACAAATGATTTCTTAAATCAAAATAGCGATGTGCATTGCACATCTAGAAAGAGACATAACAATAAGTATGCTAGTGATATTAAAATCAAAAGAATAAACTATTTACTCACATTGTCAATTGTATCCACAAGGGCTTTTACCTCATCTTGAAAGGAGACTGGGGTCATATTAACCTGCTTGTATACCCTTTCTTTGATATCATCCCAATCATCACCAAACCATTGGCACATTCCATCTTTAAACTCTGAAGATAAATCAAGGACTGAAGACAGCCCTAAGCTACATTGGATGTGGATGTTAGGTGTTTAAAAATACTAGAATGCAATATTACTATTAGTATATACCGGATGACACTCTTGGTGTATTGAGTCAGCTCCTTTTTGCTCTTCATAGATATGCACTTCACAGTTTTCGCAGTATTCTCAGCAAGCACATCAATGATTCGACGGCCATCCTTTAATTTCCAGACAGATTTCTCCTCTATATCATTTACATAGTCACCAAAGGCCATTGTTTCAGTATTGAAACTGTTGGTAATCTCTTCATCATCTGATGACTCAAACTGGTCATCATGATCTTCATGCTTAAAATTTCAATTGAGGTTCAATGATTTAGAATAGCATAATTGCTCTAGTTGGTCTAACAGATGCAACCTACTTCTTGATCAGTAAGAGTTTCAGGAGTGAGGCTCCCGCGTTTTGACTCATAACTGTCTTCATCAGTAAGAGGTCCAGGAGTGAGGTCCCCATGCTCTAACTCATAACTGCCTTTATCAGTTTTTTGATCAAGGTACTAAAAAGTTGTTATGTTTATGAAAAACTGTCAATATGTTATATACATAAAGGCAAATCTAGTTTACTTACATCAAGAAGTTTCCCTCGGATAGTACTATGCCCTTTTCTCCTTTTTCTAGGCAACTCGGACACTATGTTTGCATTTCCATCATTTATTCCAAACACAGAACTCTTAGTGATCAATGGTTGATGGAAATGTACTGAATGTCCTTTGTTTTTCTTTGCAGCAGATTCATGGTCATCTTTCCACCTTTTTGCTAGTCTCTTATCGGGACAGGTGCCCTAGCATAAAAATATTCAGAGATTAGCAATGTTATTCTGAGATGCACAATGCAATATATGGAACATCTCTACCCACAGAGTCAGCTTAAAGCTTTGAATGACAGACAATCTCAAGGGTCATCTGCACCCCGTGGGGCTGGGTTGGGTCAGCTTAAAGCTTTGAACACAGACGATCTCAAGGGTCATTTGGGCCCCAACATCCAGCTTCGTGGCTCAGCTTAAAGCTTTGAATGAATAGAAATCTCAAGGGTCCCTATCACGCCACCTATTTTTTATATTTCTTGACATCAAGCAAAAGCTCTGATACTTGCCTCTCTGTATCTATTTAGTAGTCTCTGGGCTTGCTCTTTCCTAACACCTTCTCCACTCTTTGCAATGCTTTTGAGAGATCTAATATAAATCCCTATCTTATGATCGAATCCTTCTGCATCGCACTCGTTCAAAAAATCTTCAATCTTCCATTCTGAAGATTTACGATCAAAGTACCGGTGCTCATACTCCTCCGTCATGATCTGGAGGAAGTAATGTTGAGTTGTAAGCATTACGGGCATATTCGCTAAGATAAAAGCATTGGAGCACAATAGCGTCGTTCGTACACCCCGCGAATACTAACAGTAAGTTATGGCCGTTGCCAAGGCTACGTACGTCGTTTAATTGAGAGATTTCAAGTCGAAGGCTGCGTTGAACATGAATTACTCCTTGCAAATCAGTCAAGACACAACTACACGCTGACGTGTTCAATCTCTAGACAGGAACGAAGAAAAGTACATACCTGTCGGTTGGTGATTGCACCACGATGCTCGTCACCACAAGTACGCGACTAGGCGCAGCAAAAGTTTCGTTTTTGATAGATCGGCGGTTGCGTTTTTGATAGATCAGCAAGTACCCCAAATTTAGTTGATATCCGCAGTAAAGTCATGTTTTCACTATAAGGGTCTTCGGAATAACAGGGTACCTCCATTAATATTAAAACAGAAGATTGTAGTTATACTTCGGATACATAAGATTAAGAAGAAATGCACAATTAGCACAAAGAGCAATAGCTATATGTGAGATCATGGATAGATGATAAAAGCAAGAATACATTCACAAAGTAAAAGATGCTCAGTGATAGGACGGAATGACGCGGGAGAAATTGTCCTATTGATGCAGTTCAATAGCATATATGTTCTGGGAATGCGACAAATGATTATCTAGCAAGCTAATCAATAAAATCTTCTTTTGCAAAAGTTTTTATTACCCACATATACTATACAAGCTATGGTAATATTAACGTAGAATGTGGGAAATTAGTTCTTCAAACATAATGATAACCTATTCAGTTCATTCTGATTACTCTCCAGAATGTAGGTATCTTGGTTGTTTATTTTTCGCTGAGGATTAGGTTTGTGATTAAAACTTTAGTTTATATCGATAAGTGACAAAGTCGTAAAAATTATATATATAGGAATACCCGTATATGGAAAATTATAATTATAACGGTTCTACCGAATACGAAAAAGCAATGCGTTTCTTTGAGATAGGTTGCAATTGTAGTTGTTCAACAATGATTCCAAGGGAAAAGTTTGCTGAATTACGTGAAGCGTTTCAAGCCCTCTCTAGATCCGAACAAGACGTATTTTTAATGGCCCAGCTGAAAGCGATGAATGGTGGAGAAATAACTGCCAGTCGACGTCTTAAAAAGAAAACGCGCACTAATAAGAGAACATTTTACTACTGAGATCGTAATACGCCACTTTGCCAGAAAACGTATCTCAATATGTTAGGAATTGGCCGCACACACTTCGAAAATGTCAGAAACCATCTAGCAACGAATGGTATCATACCGCGCGTTCATGGTAACATAAAACGAAT